>JAUEJL010080046.1:0-15388 GCA_032274825.1 Drosophyllum lusitanicum
TACTAGTTAGATAATCAAACAGGTAAACACTTTTATTACAAATGGATCCACGCAGTTTAAAAACTTAAATTTCCACATATTTTGATATTAGCTGAGGAGGTATTACACGAACAAAAATAAGTTGATATTACGAACTACACAAATCGATATTTACGAACAACACAAATCAATATTTACGAACAACAAAAATTGTTGATTGATTTAATATTGAATGTTAAAAGAACAAACATATGCACGCTACTATTAAATGTTAAAAAAAAGCATGAAACATAAAAAAGAACCAATCATCCCGAACAGAAGCAAAAAAACACCACCAGTCGTTTTTGGATAGGAGAAACAACCCCGTTTGTGATTTAGGATAAAAAACTTTAGTTGAGAATCGTAGATACATGATTCGCGTTCGGTGGGAGAATGAAACACAATGGATTTAGGGAAACATAACTCGATTTTGGATGGGAGAAACACCACTGATTGATCATAAACAACACCAATCTTTGTAGAATCGGAGAAATGAACTTCGTGGTGGACTTTGGTGGGACCTGGAGTAGAATTGCAACAGTCAAATGAAACAACAAAGGTGTATGTAGGTAAACTGTTTTCTTCTGAATCATTTGGAGCAAGTTCCCTCAAGAAATAAGTCAATATGCTAAAGCCCATTTAGAGTTCATTTTTTCTATCCGTCAAACAAACACGCTAAATTTGACTGATTCAATGTTAAGGGCTTAATCATTTCTTTCAAAGCCAAACAAACAACACCTGACCTTTTAATTCTAATCTACATTCACAAATTTCCAAACCAATTAGACTAAAAATAGAACACCATGCAAATCACACAAACAAAAATAATTATTTACTTTTAAAAATATTTAAATTACCAGCATACTGTCTATGGATAGTTATCTTTATTAAGCATATACATGTAACTCATCATATCTTTATCTTTAAGATTTTTTTAGAGGTGTTTGTTTTTCTTAAAATAAATCTTTTTTTGTCTTATGTCTATGAACACAGAAATATGTTTGTTTTTTTATAATTCTCCCAATGTTAATTATAACAAGCATATAATATTCCCATTAATAATCCATTGTATCTGTTAATATATTCTTTTATCGTCATTATATTAATTTAAACACTTGTTTTAATCTAATAAATAAAATAATAAAACAAAAGATTTTAAAGGATCATATAACCTCTCTTTTTAATATTCATAATAAAGGGCCCGATGAGTACAAACGTTTGTGAAGAAAACCCAATCATCAAACATAAAATATTAATTATCTTTAAGATATTTGAATTTAATATATAAAGCAACAAAGATTCTTCTCTCTCCTAGGGTTTCATCCATTTCTATCAACCCCAAATCTTGTCCTCTCTCTGTCACTCTCTACTAATGTCATATAATATCTGGGTTTAATTATTGACATTATATAAAAATACGATAGGAAAATAAATAAATGGGTTTAGGTTAAACGTAAACGAGTTATGTCAGTTTCAGGTCGACTTGTGTAACCCATATAATAAAGTTAAGGACTGGGTTACGGGTCGACCCACCAACCTATAGAAATTTATACATTTTTGGGTGTGTTTGGCGAAAGAGGCTGAGACTGGAGCTGGGTTGATTAATTAATAATCCAAGCCCGAGCCATAAGCTACTTAAAAAGGTTTGTATTTTTGGGCTTACGAGGGATTATGTTTTTAATAATCCCCTCAAGATTTTAACAACCGAACATGGCTAAGGATTATGAAAACTAAAATCCCAAACCCCTATAATCCCCGTAAGACCACCCGCATCGGCATGTATACCCTACTTGGGTTAGGGTTCCACCAGATGGGAACACTATCACCCCCCGTTGGGTTGATGGTGGTGGGGTTCCAAATCGGATTCCCAAACTCGTTTCTTCTTTTCTTTCTTCTTCTCTCTTTTTCTTTAATTAATATATATTTTTTATTAATATTTGATGTGGGTTGAAGAGGGTTGGATGTAAAGGTTTGTGGGTTTGTGAATACTAATATAACATAGAATAACTTGAATTGGATGCTGATGGTCTAAACCCGTTACCGAACACACCCTTTCTATTTTTCCTATTTGGTTTTGCCTTATATTTGTTGCCCTAATTGGCTAGTTACCTACTTCCCTAACCTTTTCCAGCCTCCGTCCACAGATCCACTCTCAAATCTCAATCTTGAAGACGTGAACCGACCCCAAAATCAAGTTCTCTCACCCTCTCTAGCTCTCCCCACGAACGGTGCCCTATATCGAACAATCTCAGTCCAACGAATCAAGGTATTCCATATCGCTGCTGCGCTGCCCCCATAACTATCGATCGAGGCTTGCTGCCAATCTGCCAGTCGATCGAATCAAGCCCAGAAATAGGTTCGTTAATTTTTTTGCTTTCAACCGAGGCCGTGATCGATTATTGCCAGTCATGTTTCATGTGTTAAGATGCTCTAATTTAGGGTTTCAAAGCTGATTTTTTCTTCACACAGTAAACCCAAGAAAAGCTTCATGTTTCTTCTAATTCAAAGTTGATTTTCTGTTTTACATCACAGATTATATCTCTTCTGTATTATTACATCACAGATTATGTTTCATTACAGATTTATTTAGTTACATCGAAGATTATGTCTCTTAATTTAGTTAGATTACAGATCTTGTTTCTTATGTTCTACTTTTAATCTGTTTTGGATATGTATGTGTTAAAGAGTACAGATTATGTTTCTTAATATGTATGTGCTGCGAATCTGGTATGGTAAAAGTTTATCTAGTATTTTTCATTGGGGTATTTTGACAAAAAAAGGGATTAAAATTGTAAAAACTATAGCTGCTGACCCGCCCTGACCTGTATAATTAAACGGGTCTGGTTCGTGTCGGCTATTCCTGACCCGGGTTCACCGCTACTCATCACTTGTCTGGCAGACATCTCTGATTAGGTATCTTCCGATTGTATTCTCTTTACTATAACGAATTAGCTGTTTTTTTTGCTGTTTCACTTTTCGGTGTCAGTATTTTTTAATAGAATTTGAAATTGATACTTGGTTAGCTCTGAATTGGTGTGAATATTTTCTATCTGTAAATTGCATCGAGAGCCTGATCGATGACTAATCAACAAGTAGTTGCACTTATATGAATTATGGTTTAGTTTAGGGGATCGGTTGTGGATCTAGGAACTATGACATGATTGGTATCTTGTGGAATTACCGTACTAAATATATGGAAGAAATTGATGCAAAAGTGGAATAAAAGAACAATATTAGTTTACATAGTTCAGAGGTTGAAGCAGAAGGAAAATGACTTTGAATGGGACTACGGGAGAGATGCAGCTCTTATCTTCACATTGTGATTTAAAAGGATACATTTTTCTTCCAAATTTGACCTGTAGTCATTTCCAGTTAATGAACAAGGGATCCTGAATTCATGGGCATTGCTAAGAATTCATCTAAGGTGTAATCAGTGACTGGTAAATTTTCATTTTAGTTTTTAGTTTATGATCTCCCACCTTGTGACGTAGACCTGCTATGTTTCCAGTTTAGTAATTTTGATGCAAAATGGAGGGTTTCAGCTGTCTCTAGTTGACGCTACCCCCAAAGTTGCTACTTTTCGATATGTATGATGTCGCATTAACTTTTTACAAAGAGCTAGGCACCCTTTTATGTACCGATGTGCTTTTGTGCTTCAAAATCCATTTTGTTTGATTGAATTTGAATTTGAAGTTGAGACGTGCTTAATTTGGCCAGCATTGAACTTTTAAAGTTTCCATCTAAGTTTTGAAACAAAGGGACTGATGTGAACTTGCTTTCGTTGGATATAAATGTATTATGCACTGGTTTCGTAGTGCTCTGTTTCAACTAGGGACCAACATCATTACAAAACTAGGCAATTGTTTCTTGATGTGGGTATAGAAAACATGGTTACATGCATTTTCTTAACTAGGAAGGATTTCTTAACAAGCAATAGTTGACCATTTTTTGGATACTATTGATACTTGTAATGAAAATGTGTAATTTCTTCATTGGAAGCAGCTTACTGTTTGCTGTTTTTGCTTTTAGGTTCAACTATATTATGTTTGCTGGGCGATTTCACTTACCAGTTTCTGGAATTTGTAGGTACGTCACACGAGTAAATTCTTTATTCATACTTGTAATGGGATTATAGATTTTTCCTTATGCAACCCGGCCTATCTTAAATTGAAGGAGTCTCTGCAGTTAGATTTGTGAACGAAAATACTCATCTAAGATGAAGTTTCAAAAGGTGTCTCTCTGGACTGATATTTTGTACGAGTATGTACCATGCATGGACACAGACACACAGTTACTTTAAAACCTTTCATATGTTAAATACATGTATGATCATGCACATATGAAATGAGTAGTCAAAATTTGTTCTTTTTTTCTTTCATATATTTTGTTTTGATTGTGTAAGTTCCAAGTTTACTCCAACCTAACTTTAAAACCTTTCATATGTTAAATACATGTATGATCATGCACATATGAAATGAGTAGTCATAATTTCTTCTTTTTTTCTTTCATATATTTTGTTTTGATTGTGTAAGTTCCAAGTTTACTCCAACCTAACTTGTTATTGTCATTGCTCTTATTATTATATTGCTGTTCATGTAATAATCTGTTTCAGGCCGTCTAAATCTTTTATTGGGTGGGGGACCCACTTAACATTGTGTCCCTAGGAAGTAGCTATGCAACTTGGTGGAGCAAAAGACACTCAAAACCGTGACAGCAGTAACCAGAAGGTCCACCCCCAACCTATGGAAGAGGCTGCAAACCAAAATCCTGAAGCTGTTGAAGCTTTAGTTTCAAAAATATTCACAAACATTTCTTCCTTAAAATCCGCTTATATTCGACTCCAATCTGCTCATACTCCTTATGACCCTGAAAAAATCCAAGCCGCTGATAAGCTCGTAATTTCGGAACTCAAAAATCTCTCTGAACTGAAACATTTTTATAGAGAGAACAACCCGAGACCCACATACATATCTCCTCAAGATTCTCGTTTAGCTGCTGAAATTCAAGAACAACAAAGTCTTTTAAAGACATATGAAGTGATGGTAAAGAAATTCCAATCGGAAATTCATAATAAAGATTCTGAAATTGTTCAGTTACAGCAGCATATCCAAGACGCAACACTAAAGCGGGCTAAACTCGAAAAGAATCTCAAACTGAGGGGTTTATCGTCATCTTCCAAAGAGTCTGAAGGTTCAATTGATGATGATAAATTTTCTACAGATTTGACCCCTGAACTTTTTAAGTCAGCTGTAGAAGTTGCTTCCAAAGCCATTCATGATTTTTCCAAACCATTAATCAACATGATGAAAGCTGCTGGTTGGGACCTAGATGCAGCTGCAAACTCTATAGAACCTGATATCGTTTATGCAAAAAGGGCCCACAAGAAATACGCTTTTGAATACCATATTTGCCAAAAGATGTTCAGTGGGTTTCAGCAACAAAATTTTGGTCTCAAATCAGAAAACGATTCTAGCATCACTAAAGAAATCTTGTTCCAGCAGTATCTTGCTTTACGGGAAATGGATCCACTTGATTCTGTCGGGCAAAACCCGGATTCAGATTTTGGAAAATTTTGCAGGAGCAAGTACATACTAGTGGTTCACCCGAAAATGGAAGCTTCTTTCTTTGGAAATTTGGATCATAGAAACTACATAATGGGTGGTGGCCATCCTAGAACGCCTTTTTATCAGGCATTTCTTAAGTTAGCTAAAGCTATCTGGCTTTTGCACCGTTTGGCTCATTCTTTTGACCCTGTAATCAAGGTTTTTCAAGTGAGTAAAGGAAGTGAATTTTCAGAGGTTTACATGGAGAGTGTGGTGAAGAAATTTGTTGTGGA
Source organism: Drosophyllum lusitanicum (assembly GCA_032274825.1). Classification (NCBI taxonomy): domain Eukaryota; kingdom Viridiplantae; phylum Streptophyta; class Magnoliopsida; order Caryophyllales; family Drosophyllaceae; genus Drosophyllum; species Drosophyllum lusitanicum. The sequence continues at coordinate 5,855 of JAUEJL010080046.1, forward strand.
TGAAAACAGTGAAAAGCCTAAAGTCGGTTTGATGGTGATGCCTGGTTTTGGGATCGGTGGAAGCGTGATTCAGTGTCGGGTTTACCTGACCGGTATCAAGGAGATCGAATAGAACACTTGATTGGGTTTTGCTCATCTCAAAACTGGTAGTATGATGAAATGTGAATGTGTATTTGTGGTTGTGTTACTTACTATGTTTTAATCTATGTGGTGTATTTGGTGGAGATATATCAACCATTTGTGATCAATGAAAATGAAGATGTTGTGTTGTATTGCCTAATGTCTCTACCTCCAAGTTACTCTGTCTTGTAAAAATTACTTTTTTTTTTTTCATGTTAGAATGACCTGTTTGCCCCTTTGACATTATTATTGCAATTTGTGAAATAGTTTGTCATGTTGGATTTGTTTGTTTTTTCCCTGAAAAGGTTACCATTAGTCCATTAATGTGTATGGGATAGATAATCTGTCATCTTTATGATGTGGAGAAGAAATGTAGAATGTGAAATTGAGAAAACGGTTATTCGATATCTGATCGTAACTTCATTTTCTAAAAAAAAGATTGAGGGCGTGTTAGCCTCTGAAAAAATAAAAATAAATATTTTAGACATCACATATTCCGTTCATGATTTGAATCAAAATACTCTTTAGAACGATAAATAGTAACAAACTCGAAGAACTAAAGGAGAAAGGGTAAAATAGTCATTTAAAAAATTCTAACGTGGAGCAAAAAGTGCAATAAGTTTGGGTCGATAGCGACGAAGCCAGTAAAATTTTAAACCATAGGAACTATACCCATATTTTTGACCAATCCCGTGGGACAAAACGCAATTTACTCAAATTCTACGTGTTAAATAAAAAGTCTGGTCATTCATTATCGTCAAGGTCTAGCTATAGGTTAGCAATGATAGTTATTACCGTCGAGATTTATAGGTTACTGATGACAGTCATTACTACGAAGATTTAGTGATGATAATATGACCAGTTTGCAATGACAATATGGTAGCCATCACTGTGGATTCTCTCATAAGCAAATAAGGTTGTACTGTACGTACATGCTTAATTGACTTGATTTTGCTTGTGGAACACTTATTGTTTCATACAAGGTTAATTTCTTCATCTTTTCACTTTCTAATGATGTAATAACTTCTTCTTGGTTAAGTAAGCAAACACACTAAGCTTCAATCAAAGCCAATCATCATCTTTACATTTTACGTTTCCTATTTTAAATTTAAGTTTTTCTTTTCTTATCCTAGAAAATTGGAAATAACCACGTCAGCATCTTCACAAGTTTTTATAGCAGTATTTTGTCAAAAGAAGAGGTAAATGGATGGAAAAGAGACAATCCAAGGTTCTCATTTAGCTCGAAACAAAAATGGGTCATAAAATTAAAGCATGTAGCCTTTTCATAAAGATATACGCAGACCAACAGACATTGGCAAGCGAAGCTTTTTCAAGAAGCAATCTATCTACTTTTGGATAGATATATGTTGGTCTATATTTGATCTTCCTCATATCTTGCTTAGGCGAAGTTGAGTATGGTGGTTATTGTTTTTTGTATAACTAAAATGTCATAAGCGAAACAACCGATATAGTGAATGTACATACAGAGTAGTACAAAATTCTAATAACCAACGGGTCAACGGTCAAACACTCCCCTCTCTCTCTCTCTCTTCTTTTCACAAAATCAACGAAGATGAACAACTTGGTTGATGGAGTTGACTTGCAAGCATGATTCCTACAAAACAGAATAACAGATTGAAGTAAAAATTAGCAAAAAGCATCTACTGATGAGTATCGTAGACTGCTAAACATAGGTTAACAATGTGGCCTAGTGACGGATCAAAAGTTTTTTATTAGAGAGATAGGTTTAAGTGAGAACGTTTATTCCATGGAGACCAAGAAAAACAGATCTAAATCTTTGAAAAACTGATTTGATGGCTAGAAAAATTAGATGCACCTAACATATGTACCTAATTTTTATAAGGTTGGAATTTTAACCGGACCCGAACCCAAATATGAAATAAGTGACACAAACCTGAAATAGGTCATAAAGCAGGTCGGGTGAGGGTCAACAAATGTATGACCCGTTTAAGGGTAAAACGGTAAGATTATAAAATTTTCTTTGAAACTTAAAATTTTAATTTTAAAAAGAAGCTTGTAAATTTACATGAGAGAGTAGAGTGGCATCCGAGGGCAATAAGATCCGCCAAACAAGAATACAAAATCTTAAAAAGTTAAAAACTTAAAATAAAACTTTAAAGTTAAAACAATTTTACATCATTTTGATATTTGATATTTTGACTATATCATTTTGATACCTTGGCATTTGACTACGTCCTAGTTTCATACTTTAGTATTTTGCTTTAGAGTAAATTACACAATTGGTCCTTTACTCCTTTATGTATGTTCAATATGACACTTCGGTTCTCTTTTTCAAAATTTACTCTTAGCTTTATATTTGACTACGTCTTCTTCTGTTCTCTATCACCCTAAAAAGTGTCATATTGGACATACATAAAGGACCAATTGTGTAATTGACTCTTAGCTCTATAATCCTTATTTAATGATGTGTCATCTTAATTTATATTTCGGTTGTTTGATGACGTTATTTATTAGTACTTGTCTACTTGATAGAAGTATAGTACATCAAATTGTTTATTATATTCATTTATATAGGTTGAATCAAAAAATAAAATCAAAATTCGAATAAGATTGAAACGAACACCAAATTCGAAGTTTAAGGCGAATCGAAACGAACACCGAATATTGATTCAAAATGAAAATACATTTGAAATTTGTATCAACACAAACCAAATATTTAAACGAAAACCGTATCCAAAAATCGAAAAAAATGCACATCGAACACATTTGGCCGAAATAGTCGGCATGAAACATGACCACAACCTGACACGGAAAATACGACACGAATCCAACCCGACACGAAAATAAATGGGTCGACATAAAATTGACACGAACACGAACATTACCTAGTACTGTCTAAGCAAAGTATGAGAGAGGTAAGATGTCCGAAAAGACTTTCGACTTATATTGAGTAAAAATTAACCGCCGAGCATTATCAACCAAAGTTTATAAATTGTATTTAATTTTAAAACTTAAAAAAAATAATTCATTGAAATATTAGACTTAAATTGCCTTTAAGACATTATAATTGCCTTTGAAGTTATAAAAGTAAATTTGAAGTCTTATAGTCCCTTTTTTCAGCTGAATGAGGAACTATAATCATCCACCACTTTCTTAAGTATTGAGGTTATAGCAAAAACAAGTTAATAAATTTGGTTTATTTTTAGAAAATCTAACCTTTTTAGTTGAAGCATTTGTTTGTAGATACAGAGAATTACCAACTTTCTATGCTCCCCATGTGCTAGCCAATGTGGCACCATGCTTCTTGATTATCCCAACAGACTGCAGAAGAATATCCTGCTCTGCTGAGAATAACTTATCTTTGCTCTGCAATTACAAAATAGAAAACGGTGTTACTAGAGGTTGCAATTTTGACCATACATTTACATGCAGACGGGTTGATTTGGGTTATGTTTTATCTCTAACGGGTGAAATATAACCTAATTAAAAAGAAACGGATCAAATGGTCAATCTAAGAGATATAACTAAATAGAAAATGGGTCAAATGAGTCGAGTATGTGCAAAGTCATTCAGAATGTATTTACAAGGATAAAACCATCTAAATAGCTTTAGTAAAACTAAGTATGGACCTCTAATGTAACTATATAGGTTGGTATTTAAAAGTTAAATGAGTCGAGTGTGTTCGAAAGTCATTCAGAATGTACTTACAAGGATAAAACCATCTAAATAGCTTTAGTAGAGCTAAGTTTAGAACTTTATTGTAACTATACAGGTTTGCACTCGTTTTCTTACACATAATTTATAGACAAAAAAAGAAAGAACAAGAATAAAGAAGGATTTGCCGGTTAGCAATACCCGACCAGGACAAGATTGAAAATGTTGGATTGACTCCAGCAGGTATACACTGGAGTTCAACATCTAGCATATTCGAATCCACCAGCCCCATAAAATTGCAAAAATTGATATTACATGTACTTAGAACTTAGAAGCGTATAACAGTCGGTTAAATGTCTAAGATATAACTACAAAACCAAATGAATCTTGATGACCAAAACCAACACAATTAACCAATCATAATGATCACATAGAGAAATAGGTAATTTCAGCTCAAAATATTGCGAGGAAAAAAACAGACAAAAGATTAAAATGAATATGGAACAACCCAATATGAGAACGTTTGCAATCTTTATTGGATAACCGCCCCAATGATAAAAGCAACAATTTCCTTTACATGGTGACCGAAAATAAGCAAACCATTTCAGATTTTTTTGACAAGGTTCCAAATGGATAAATCCTTATCCATCAGTAACTGAGTGTGTGATTTTGGTCCATCAATATTCTTCTTTTTGTCAATATTGAAGGGCATCTTCAATATTTAACTAATTTTTAGCATGATCAAAATTCAGAAACGAAGAAAATGTGTTTTACCAGAAGCATCAATCATATGTTGCAACTTTGCAATTGATACAGCTTAAGGTAAGAAAAAGAAAAGTGAAGGAAGAGATGCCAGATTCACATAGAACTACATTATTGTTGTCGTATTATTATTGTAATTGTTGTTGTTACTATTATTATTACTCTCATTATTGTTATTAACAATAAATAAAGAAGACTTGAATAATCTCTACATCCTTTTGGATTTCCAACCTCATTCCAAATAACACAATCTCTAGTCATAATAAATGATAGAAGTTTTCTTTGGTATCTCTATACAGGAAGCGGTACCTAGGGTGTAATTTGTTACGAGAATGACTATGCAACTGAACAAGAAAGCATACAATTAAAACATCTGATATGAACCCATCCCATACTAGGTCTGTATCACACCAAAAGCCCTAGTGTAGGACTCACCCCTTAAAACCGGCTTGTAGGAGGGGACACCTAGACTTATAAGCCATCAACCTAATTAATTTCGGCCAATGCGGGATCGTAACATCATTCCATTTGCATTCTTAGATGTAGGCATATGGCATGCAAAAAACCTTAGTTGTGATTATAGTACTAACTACTAAATTTTGCTACTTAATAGCATACAATTTATAAAATATAATTGGAGGTGACAGTTAAAGACTTTAAGTTCAATAGTATATAATTTACTGATGACCTGTATCTTTAATTATTTGAGAAAATATGCATACCATCTGTTTTAGGTTGCATCCAAGACTAAGCTCCGCGAAAGATCTTTCCACTCGAGAGAGATAACAATACGGCTGCTCTTTTTCCAAGAAAACGTTGGTGTTAGATCTCATCATGTTGTTAATTTCCTCTGATATCTGGGGGATCTTGTCAAAGTCATCAATTTGCACAGGAATTTTGGATACCATTGCACGCCATCCAGCACGTGATTTGTTCACAATAGCCTAGAAATAAATAGAACACGAAAAATTGTCATTCTGACAGAAAATTTCAACCTGCCACATTTAGTCAATGGCATACATCTATCAAGTAGGCACAAAATTCTGAGGCTTTGTTTATGATGAGATTCATAGCAAGTAATTTCAATGTGGAACAGTAGAATTTGATACCTTTGCTGAAAAATGTGATATAATAAGAGTAGACACGAATGAATTCAGAATGCTTTAATTGCCCACCTGACTAGAAAACAAAGAATTTGGAACTACTACAGGGAATTTTTCTGCACTAAGCAATGAGGTGGTTGTGAGTCCCATCTCTATAACTTGACCTTCCACAGATCCAGCCTGCAAGAAAAAAAAATTGCAGATAAAGAAAAGACTCAAAGCAAACAGCATTATAAGCATTTCAACTTGCAATGCCTTGACTAAATCTGTCATACTAGTATAGTAGTATATCTATGTGCTTCCAAAACAACAAAAAAAAAGTAGCTTTTTTAACTTCTTTTTAATATACACATAATCATCCCCTAGTTTGGGCTGTACCCAAGCTTGTGTGCTGCTGGCATTCTCCTCATTATAATTCATATATTTTTCATTCTTCGCTATCTCTCCATTTATTTTTCTCAAATTCTAGGAAAAGAGCCCATGAATTTGTGTTTTTGCTACAACACAAGTTCTTACACAACGAGAATCATTTTGCCTGAAATGTAACAATGCTTACTTCTGTTGTAGGGACAAATTAAAGTTTTAAGGAAAGCACTCTTCAATTTGGTTCTAAGTTGTCGGTGTTGAAGATAACTACTACACTTCTCATGGACAATATGATTGTTGGACAATGTCTACTTACTTATGGTAAAACTAAAGAAAACATAGTTGGATTTATTGAAAAAATATATCTACTGATTGGGACACAAATGAATACCAATACTGACAAGCTCAAATATAAATGAAGCGAAGTGACAAAAATCCATCATTAAAAAGAGGGAGATGCTTTAGTGCCCATAAAAAATAATATAACGGAAGCTTAAGACAATAACAAATTCATTATTGAATAAAGAACACAAGAACTTAGTTACGTACTTTTATCGTATCTCCAATTGAAAAGGGTTGTGAAAGCTGTACAGATAACCCACTCAGGACATTGCCGAGAATGTCTCTGGCAGCAAAAGCAGTGGCAACCCCTATAAAGATAAAGAAATGATCATTAAACTTCAAAATCCTTAAAATGTGTCTGTGTATGCAACCAATTTAGTTTTTAGAAAGAAGTGCTCCCTCAGCCCATACAATGTACTATGTTATGCATATATGTGAGAAGCAATTGTTTAAGTACCTTTAATTCGTAATTATTAATGGGACATGCTTTAAGCACTCTATTAACTGCATAACTCAGTTTATTAACTTTAGAAAAGGGAAACATTGAAGTGACATTGTAAGAGATGTTACCTCCAATCCCTCCAACAGTCAATATAGATTGCACAGCCACCCCACAGGCTTCAGCTAAAGCCATACCACCAAGAACAAACAAGCCAACGGAAGAGATTTTGTCCAAAGTCAACAATTTATCACGGTCAACTCCCTGAACAGACTTCATAACTAAAGCACGTGTAATGACATTTGTTTTCCATCGATGCAAAAACCACACAAACGAAAGTATAACAGCACCCCTCCAAGCAGGTGCAATGAACTGTGATGCAATCGTTGTTGGCGCTACCATCACCCCTCTATAAAGAACAATAACAACACTTACTTCCTAGACTTATTATGAGAATTTTACTAAATCTTTACAAGTAACAAAAAAACCCCAACTTACTAACATTTGTGAAAATGCCATGAACGTTATGAGATATCTCACGGGAACCTCTAGAGCACCCCAAAAACTTTTCTCATAAGGTACTGCCCCCCACAATGATCCTACTGGTAAGAATGTACCTGGCCCTTCGGATGAATACTTATGGAATCTTCTAAAAAGCCTTGGCAGGATAGCCCAGGCTGCGATAGTTCCCACCATTGTTCCACCAACTGGAACAATAACATCACGAAGATAAGGATGGGTATCAAGTAATTGTTCTACATGGGGAGTTACTTCACCAAAAGCTTCTTTTGCCTTTTCCCCAGTCTGGGATGCAACATTCACACTCGAGTGCCAAGCTTCCTTCACCTTTTGAAGCAAATCGGTTCCATCAATTCCACTAGAATCACTAGCTTGAGATCCACTGCTAGAACTCAAAACAGTTACATCTTCTCCACGACTACCAGTGGATGATGAATACAATCGATGATTCAACAAATGTGTTGATCCTAGAATAGATGAAGTACTCTCAAGGTGCAGGGTTGATAGTCTACGTGGGATAAAGTCGAAATTGTTACTTCTAGTGCTTCGGTTGGTTGAGTAGTCACGCCCAATGCAAGTAAAACATGGTCTTACAGTGGCCTCAACTTGGTAGATATGATTGTTCGGTCTCAGACTAGTATTATACATCCGACGTGATTTCGATATCAGAAACTTAATTCCATTCATAGTTTATACATGCGACAGAATTACTGAAACCCTAACTTGTAAAAATAATCCTATACCTTGATCATCAATAAGGAAAAAAAAAAACAGTCAAACATCAGAAAAAGCAGCAAAATAGTAAACGTAAACGACATCTGGATTCGTCAAATTGGAGTTACAGTGATTTAAAAAAGCAAATTACGCTAATGCAAGACATATTAATGCGAGATTGCGTAATATGACCTAAATGAAGACTCCACTAGATTCACTATGAATCGGAATTATATGGGAGCCGAGACCCAGGAAATAACGACTTGAATATAACAGCAAAAAGAAGAACTTCTCACCTATATTTCCGTTGCTTAACTCAGTCTCACGGCAGCGAGGGGTGCACACGACGGCGAAAATGGCGGTTCCGGTCGTAACATTTCATTTCCGAGGTTGGTTAGAGAAAAAAAACGATGAGAAAAGAAAGGAAAAAAAAAGTAATGTAGGGGGTGTATGGGTAAGCTTGCTTAAAAAAAGTAATGTAGGGGGTGTATGGGTAAGCTTTCTTTTTGTAGCGTTTATTAATTTTTGAGTTTACGAGCTTTTTATCTTTTAAATTTATTAATAAAAAAAGTGTTTGAATTAACTTATAATTTATAAGCTAATAAGTTATTTTTAAAAAAATATTTAGCTTAGTTTATTATTGTAAAATGATTAAAAAATACATGTTTTACATTTGAGGAAGAGAAGGTGTTGAAAAAGAAAAAAAGACAAGGGTATATATGTAAAAGTACAAAAATAAGCTCATGTAGAGAAAATAAGTTACTTTTATATGGTTTATCAAAATTGACTTATTTTTACTCAAAATAAGTTCATAAGCTTAAGCTAATAAGCTAAGCCAAACATCATATTGTAATTAGCTCAAAAAATAAGCTAATAAACTAAAAAGCTCCCAAAATAAGCTAAAACAAACACCCACGTAGTTTAAGTTTTTTAATTATGAGTTTAGTTATTTATTTAACCATGAGAAAATGATGTATACGCTAAACCACTAATTAAAGAGTTATGTGAGTGTGTCAACCAAAGGGTTGGACTAGCTGTACCAAGGTGTGAGTAAGATGTCCCCTCTCACTTAAAGATTGAAAGCTCAAGTATTGTTAAGAACATAAGATGTAGATTAGGTGTGTGTATGTTTGTCGTATGTGTGTTTGCCGTTAAAAAAATATGAGTGTGACAACATTTAATTTAGGTGTTTCTAGGAGCATCTATACATTGGCGTTTAATTATAAGGGAATGGCTAAATATACAGGTAGACAACCTAAGTGTACTAAAAAAACATTCTTATCGTAACTAATCATCTTTTAATTGATGTTTTAAGACACATTTAACAACTTTCTAATAATCTTCTTCTTTTAAATATTATTTTTTTATTATTATAATCTATCAAATATGATTTGTTTTATTATTTTAAAGTTATTAAATATAATTTATTTTAGGGCAAACTGCTTCAAAATACAACGAACTTTTGCTAAGCTACCATTGTATACAACCAACTTTAAAATTTTAAAAAAAATACAACCAACCATCTTATATCTC
>JAUEJL010080057.1:0-15386 GCA_032274825.1 Drosophyllum lusitanicum
TTATAAGTTAAAATTTTATGTTTATACAAGTAAAAATCATTACACTCTTTTGTTTAGAGGAAAGGGAGTACCCCCCCCCCCCCTCTCTCTCTCATCCCGGTACCACCTAAGTAGCGCTTTAAGCATGAAGCAAACATCACTCCCACCTTCTTGGTACCGATGCAGGCATGCTTCTTGGTAAGTATGATATGCTTCTCGGTATTCCTATACCGGAAAAGAGAGAGGAGAGAATAGAGGGATGAAAGATAAATTATTTAAAAAAACATTCAAAGTATGTAAAGCATGGACAGTTTATGGGTTTAAACATGAACAATTAAAGAGAGAACATTAGCTAAATGGGATTGGACTTTGGAGTAGTTTTTTAGAGTCCACGGAGTGGGCGCTGTAATTGACGTGTGGTGAGGCACCACATGGTGAAAAGGTAAAATTCCCACTCTGAGACTGCGTTTATGGGTGGTAATTATCGACACGACAACGGGTCTGGTTGAGCATAAACAGGTTCAGGTCGTTTTTTGTTTAACCTCGCCAACCCGTATAAATAAATGGGTCGTGTGCGGGTTCGCTTGCGGATTCGCGAGTCAACCCGTCAACCCATATTTTTTCATATTTTTTATTTTTCTATTTTTCATATTTTCTATTTGGCTATTGGACTTTTATCTTATTCCTTAATCCTAGTAAAACTAATCAGAAACAAATCCATCGCCTCCCTTTTGTTCATTCGTAGTTTTGAAACTACTGCAAGTAAACATCATCACTTTTGTATTTAGATTAAACTATCTAGGTTATTAGGTAGGGTTAAACTTTATTTAGTATTTTGCTTTTGATTTTTGAATTATGCATTTTGACAAACAAGGGACAAAATTAGTAAAACCAAACCCGCTGACTCACCAATCAATTAATGACTTGCCAACCCGTTTATAACTCGCAAACCCGTATATTTAAACGGGTTACTCGGGTCGTGTCATGTTTCAATTCATACCGGTTGGTGTCACACTGACACGAATAATAACACGTGTTGTGTTTGTGCCATGACCAGCCGACCTGTGAACCCCACCCGCCAACCCGAACACGATACAATTGACATACCTAATTGCGTTGTTAATAGACCTGCATGAAATTTAATAAGTTGTGTTGTGAAGACAGGGTGTGGGTCAGCATATATTTAACTCTCTCTTATAATTTATTTATTTATTTTAATTTTAATCGGTTAGTTGGTATTAGGTGGGTCTCGAAATTTTGTGTGTGGTCGGGTGATAGGTTGAGTGATAAGACAAAAAGACTCATAAAGCGATGTGAGTGGTGGAAGATCGGATTATATGTTTTTTCATTCTTATGATTTAATATTTTGATTTTTGTTTTAAAATCTGATTATATGTTTTTTAGTTTTGACGTCAGCTTTATTAAACCTTTAAAATAAGAGAAAAGGATGTTTTCAATCGAAAACTATACTTTCAGACTCATAACCATGATGAAATTACTAGCATACCCATTGTTTACGACGTTTATGAATATGGAAGGTACAGCTGACTAGTATATGTATCCCCTTAAAATAATATAGAGCTCGCCACTTAAACCTGTTAGGAAAGTTGTTGGTGCGTGTAACTCGGCAGGGGGAAGAAGTGAAACTGCCCTCTCAAAGATTGGAAATGTAAGGTTTTCTCATATTGCAATTTCGATTTATCTAGGGTTTCAAACTATACTAATTCATACATCATTCGATTAGATTAACATCTTCTTTTTAATTAATTTTAATCGCGTTCGTTGGGGTTGATTTTCATATGGTTTCGATTAAGCATTAAGATTGCACATCCTGTTGGTTTTGATTAGTAGAACATTTAAGCTGACATAAAAGGGGATGGATTTAGCGGTTTGGGAGGTAGTGGATCGTCTATGTCAAGTTTTCCCTTATTGAGAGTTCAATTAGTTTTAGGGTTTCTAATTGTTGGGGCTTGATAAACAGAACCTTTTAGGTGTCATAGCATAGGGGATGGATTTAGGGTTTTGGTAATAATTGTCATGAAATTTGGTATAGATCCAGGGTTTTGATTCAAGTTAGAGATTTTTTTGCACTGAAATCTGGATATTGATCTCTCTTTATTAGGACTATGCATAGGTAACAGAGGAGTAAGCACGATTGCCTAGGCAACAATGTAAAGGAAGTGGCTTAACAGAGATCTTGTGACCATTTTAGTGCCAAGATCAGACAATCGGTAGATGAGAACAAGGAAATGCAACTAAAGTCGACGTGATACTAATACTATATATTATTGTATTACATTTAGATTAGGTTTTGTACAGAGCCTAAAGCTAAAAAGTTGTCATCGGCATCTTGGTCAGTGTGAATTTAGGTAATGTATAATGTATTGTTTATATTGACCTGAGCATTTAGATGAAAGGACTGTGGTTAAGATCGAGTTGGGTAAATAGAAGACTTTCATGAGGACATTTGCTCAATATGAACTTGACGAAGTTGCCTGCCTGTTCGTATTTGGGCTGAAAGTGTTTGTAGGCTGACAGGTTACATGTTATCGAAATGTATGTGATGAAAATTGCTTCAAAATAGAGGTCCCGTAAAATACAGATACATGCATTATATAGTATCATTACTCATTAGTGAGAGTTGCGTATCAAATAATCCTATGAAGTGCTTATACATGCACCTGTCATAGTCAGATATATAGGATCTTTTTAAATACACATGATGTTAGGAATATTTTGGTTCGTGGTTTGTTGTGAGATTGCTACGACTCAAATAATTGTATGAAATAATTATTATGTGCCTTTTATTGTTATTAAAGTGGTATTAGTTTTATAATTATTAGACAAGTCATTGAGTTATTTATTTTGTAGATAGGCTTTATGCAGGTAAAGATAAACAACCATAGTTATTTATGGAATATATTATCTAGAAATTCTATAAATATGGTTTAGGTTATTAGGTATGTAATTTATTTATGCTTAATTTGATACTTGATTTAATATTATTAGGAGAGTTGGTCTATCTCTCAATAGTAAACTGTAGTCGAGCTTGTTGATATCTCGAAAGTCGATTGAAACTATTTTTCTCCGTTTGTTCTACTTTTTAGTTTGTTTTAGCTTGTTCAAGCCTGTTCGTCTCAGGGATGCATATAGGAAATTCCCATTAAGTACATTTTGTTTTCAAAGTTTGTAGATGTGTTATTTTAAGAAAAGAGCAAGTTACACTATTTGTTCTCTAGGTTTAACCCAAATAACAAGTTGTAGTCCTTTAAGAATTCAAAATTGCATGGATGGTCGTTATTTCTGAAAAGTTTGGGATGTCCTTTAAATCAAGTTATTAATGCCCTTCATGTTCAACACACATGAAGGTAGAACACTAGAACGGTCATTTTGGTCTTTTACATCTAACACCAATGGCCTTTATTTCATTTGGTTTTTTATTAGTATTAATATTAGTAGTTACTAAATTAGTATTTAAAATATTATTAACAATATAAAATCTTTTCATATAAATAAAAGAATAACCTTCATCAATTTATCTAGAGAATCCTAACCTTTCATTTAGTCAAAATTAAATCCTAACCATTCATTTTGATTGAAACTTAATTTTGACTTTAAATGGTTAATTGAAACTCAATTTTAACTTTAAATTCTCTAATTCAAATTTCTTATCCATTAAATACAAATAATTCATGTGAGCACTTGTCGTATCATGTATGATGTATGCAATTGATTGGATGGAATACTCTCCAACAATTTGAAAATCTAATATATTTCTTTTATCTTTTATTTTTTATAATAATATTTTTTAATAATCATTAATTAATTAATTAATCTTCTAATATAAATAAAAGACTAACATGAATTAAATCTATTAGACAATCCTAACAATTGATTTAGATAAAAAAAATTGATTATCAAATCCGAGCCATCCATTTTGGTAAAAATTAAAATCCAATTTTAACTTTCTTGGTTAAAATTGGATTCAATTTTGATTTTAATTTGAATCAAAATTATTAGCGAGAATTTCATATATACCATCCTTAAACCTTAAAATATCGTATTTGCCCACCCTAATTTATAAATTTCATATTTACCCTTTTAACATTTCAAAATATCTTATTTAACCAAATTCTTAGTTTTATCATTTTAAAATATTTTATAATCATTTTAAATTCCTTTTAATTATAACCAATAAAAACTTGACCTTATTTTCCCTAATTGTAACAATGATGATCGATGACTTGTACAAGAAATACAGTCACGTCTCTTCGTATCATAATAACACGTTTCTGCGTCACATCTACCTCCCCTCGCGTTGATGCTTCCACCGCCGGTTTGGGTGTTGATGTCATTTGTCATCATATTTTAATTCTCATTTCTTTTCGTGTTTTATAACTATTTAATATTTTTTATTAATGTTGCTATTTGTTAATTTTTTAAACCAACCCCTGTATCACACGAACATTTAATCTAGTATACTTATCAAGTATTAACAATTCATAAAATATTTAACAAACCAGTGTTTAAATGATGTTTTTGTAAGTGTTAATATTAAGTGTTTAATAATTTTTTTTATGTTTATGATGTTTACAACATTCTTAAAGATCTTCAAACATCACTGCCACTATAACCATGTTGGACCATGGCGATCTGGAAACAAAACCTCCCCCCACCCAAAATGAACACTCAGACTGTCACACACAAACAAACTTGTCGCTCCCTGTCACACAGATCGGGAATCAACCCCCCCCCCCCCCGGGCGCGCACACACAGACTCACTCACAAAAAGAACCATTAACCCAGATCTGTAAAATATGAAATGATGGTGAAAGAGTTAGGTCAGGCTCAAGGTGGCGGTATGAGCCTGGGATCTAGTTTGGTAGCCATGGTGGATTGGTGGTGGCTGTGGAGTGGTGGTTTGGATCAGGCCGCTGGCTGCGGAGGTCATTAAGTGAGAAGGGGACTAGAGAGATCAACTGGGAAGACATGCTTCAATCAGAAAATTTGATGTTCTTGGTGGTTGGCAGTGGTGGTTGGCAGGGAGGAGGGAGGGGGAGAGAGAGAGAGAGAGAGTTTGGTGGGAGAAGGGTTTCCTTTGTTTAACAAAAGTTTATATTAAAAAATGAAATGACTACTTTACCCTCATGTGCCACGGGGTTTAACACTTCAAACAAATGGACATTTAAATAAAGGACCACGAGTGTGTCAAAAAGGACTACCCTTATAATTTTGAATCTTAAAGGATTAAACTTGTCATAGGGTGAACTTAAAGGATGAATGGTGTAAGTTAGTCTTTAGAAAATGACGTACCCAGCACATGAATTTAATTATATCTTTCTACCATTGGCATAAATTCTAGCATGTTTAGACTTCACAATAGTATCTTATTGTTGACACTGATGTAATCCTCATAATTTTATTGGAGTTTCAAGGATATTGATGTGCACTTGATCTTATGCCCTATGGCAAAGTGGGTATAGCTAATTGCTTTAAAAAATAAGATCTCATTTTTTTTTACTTCTTTCTCCGTCGGTCTTCCTTCTCTTGATATACTTGGAAGACAAATGTTTTCAGGCAGACACACCCCTCACAAAATGACTATAGTCCTAGAGCTGTATGATTGGTTAAGACATAACTGTAATCTCCAAATCCCCTTAATCATGCGATTTGTCTCTTTTAGAAATATAAGGAAAGAAATTCCTTTATCCTAAATAGTAATATCCCCTAGCTATTTTATCATCTTCTTGATACATCCCAACTGGTTCAGAATGAAGATTTGTTATAAAATCATCTGCACTTTTATACCAGTTATGTTTGCGCCAACTGAAAAACTTGTTAAACCTGTTTCAATCGAGATATTATGTTAAAACTTACACTCTAGTAGTAATTTTTGAAAGCATGGTTATGTAGCATGAATTTATCCATGTCATTCGTAGATGATATTCCGTATGCCACTTGTGGTAGGTTATAGATATTGGCTTCTGTTAGCAAGTAGAAAAGTTCACAACTCCTACACTATTGTTATATGCTTATAGAGTTATTAGTTATTACACACAGTGAAGTTACAAATCCCAAATGTTGTGTTTATTTTTGCAAATCAAGCGTATAATGCATGGTTGTTTTGTTTTCCCTTAAAACCAGCTGTGGATCAAACTTATATTATCCCTAGTATAAATTTAACCTATTATCTTGTGACAACTGACAACGGAGAATTAGTCGCCTTCAATTATGCATACATCCCTTTTCATGTAAATTCTAAAAACTTGGTACAAACTTCTAAAGGCTGTGTTTGGTTGGATTAGCATTGTCAAATGATACGTGTGATCTCTTCTGATGTATGTTGTTGACTCTTTTATCTACGCAGATGTTTAATGATCAGGACCTGGGATTCTTTGCCAATTCACTGGGCATCATTATACTCTTTCTGGTTATCGGGTATCATTTTGTGATGGCTGATCCCAAGTATGAAGGCAACTAATTGATGGTTGTTTTAGATAGCACCAGAAATGTAATTGGATGGGACATTTTTTGACAGGGATTATGTAATAATGCATCATCTGAGTTGCTTGACCTGGAGAAACCGCATGCTTTAAGTACAAATCTGCGGAGATACTTTGGTTATATAATTCGCATATTACCCGCATGCTCTGTTACGTTACAAGTTGCATGATGACAAATATCAAAATCAAGAGAAGATAATAATAATAAAAAGAGAATTAGTAGTTTATAAATCCCCCTCCCGTTCCTTTTAAAATAAGTCATTAAGAATGTTTTTAGTCGTATAAAAGTTTCTCCATTTTTACATTTGTATCTAGGTTAGTTGCTCACTTTCTTGCAGACTAGTCTTAGGCATAGCTATATTTTGTTTAGTGAGTTGGTTAAGGCTAGCTTATTTTCACAACGTCAAATGTGTTGTTTCCATGCAGTATTGCCTGGAATTACCCTGGACGTGCTGTGTCATTAGATTGTAATATATAAATTCTAATAAAAAACAAATAATAATTTGTTAAATTACTCGGGTTTCTTGTAAACTCTATGTTCTTAACACATGGATTTGCCAAACTAGGTTTCATGTCCATATACTTCTCTAAAATGTATTAAATTATACCCCAAATGTTAATGTATGTATCCACCTTTTAAAAATGTTTTTGTGTGTATCAAACTTTCAAAAATGATGTTATTATGTGTATTAAACTTCATATTGTATGTACTAAACTTGTACTTTTTTTTGCTTTTTGGTGTAATCAAAATACGTATAATAACAACAAATTAAAAGTTCAATACATACAATAACATTTTTGGAATACATTTTAGAGAAGTAAACCCATGCATAAATCGATTTAGGCGAAAATTCATTTACCATATTTTGGTCCAGGTTGGGCCGTTTAGAACTGGCCAAGCCTAGGACTGACGATTCCTCTTTTGTTCTCTCCTTAGGTTAAAGATTCAACATTTTCAGAGTAGTCCGGGTTTAGGTTGGTCGAAATGTGTTTTATGCCCATGCTCACTCCATCAGACATTATATACTTTGTTGTGGTAGCCTTTTGTTTATTTGATGTCTAATTTGACAAAAGAATGTTTTTCTGTAGCACAATCGAAACAGAATAAATATTCCCCTTCTACGAAGCAAGTTATCAGTGTTTTATTAAGATCGCTTAGATTGTGTTTGATTTTGACTTAATGGGAGAAAAACTTATTCTGGTAAGTTATCGTATTGTTTGTTTTTTACTTAATCCAGAAGGATGACTTAACATAATAAGTTACGGATATGATAATTTCCATATTAAGTTAATGATTTTATTCTTTTTCTTATTCAAACAGTTCATTTAATACATAAAACAAACAACAGTACTACTTATCCCATAAAGACCTCATTTATCCAGACACATACTTTATCTGGACAGCACTTGATAAGAAAGAAAAACAAACAGACGCTTAGACTTTTTCAAATACAAAAACAATCAAGCATTAACATTGTTCTGCTATATTGAAAATTTCAAAAGCTACCTTAAATGAAATAATTATAAAACTCCATTACTATTAATGATTTTTTTCACGCTAACCTGAAGTGACAAATAACTTCAAAGAGAACTCTAAATAGTAACCAACTTATTGTTAGTAAAACCGTTTACCGAAAATGAGATCAGATAACGAGTTCTGGAAAATAAATCAGGAACCAATTCCTGAAATTCGAGTACTGAAAAGTGAAAAGTTTCAAGAGACGGACCCCCGAAGAATGACTGTGGCTCGTGTCTAACCGTATGTTCCCAGGTACAACAGCCTAAGCAGATGTACTGCCGGAGATGACCATTTGCCTGGAAAAGTCGAGTGCACAAACAAAGAAGCAGTGTGTATATCTGTGTTTTGAATGAGACACTAGACCCCTTTTGACACATTATATATCATTTCGAAGTTCTCATAACGGATAATACAAACTCTCAAATGTGTCCAAACTTAGTAAAAACACATTATTTTACTAAACTTTCTAACACTTATATGACTATTCCTTTTTTTTGTTTCAAGGATAGACAGAGGATCACCCGAAGGCCAAAGCCATAGTCTTTTTATCACTTATACTTGGTACGCTATATTAAAATCCATAATATCATATATATATATATTTATCTTATTACCAGTTCAGCCTCTTTTACATGTGGACCAGGAGGAAAATTCCATAGATACGAGATGGGCAATAACAATTTTGAACCATGTACGATGAAACAGGCACGACTATGCCTTGATTTGTGATCATGTCTCAGAGACGAACCTTGGTGATGACCGAACCTTTTGCTTGTTCAAATCAAGGGACTTCTTAAAACCATAATTGCTTCTGCCATTGTTCATCACATTCCCTGTCATGTATACCATGTGATTATACTATTAATAGATCAAATACAATTATCATAACTTTATATCTGCATTTTTTTAAAGTGATTATGTGACACAGAATAATCAGAATCACATGATCAGCTGCCAGAAAATGGGTTGCGGGAGATATAGTGTTTGGTCGTGCTTCTATTGTTTAAAGTTGTGAACTTGTGATAATATGGATGTTTGAAACATTATGATTATTTAAAGTTGTGAACTTGGGATTGCTTATTAAAGTTGTTTATCAACTTATTACATTTTGATCTATTTGAAAAAAAATAAACAAACATTTATTAGATTGAAGGTTTGAGGAATTGCTAATCCAAACTGCTTATCTAGTTATTTTTGTAAAAAATGAGTAGTTTTGAATAAGCAGCTTGTAGTCGCTTATTTCAAAAGGTATTACTCATATAAGCAGTTTTAATAAGCAATCCCAACCGCCTTACATGTAAAATTACCCCTGATCAGGTAATCAGAATAAGCGTTGTTGCAACTACTCCTAAATTGAATATTTGACACTCCAATAATCTGATAATAAGAATCAGACTGTCACACCCAATCACTAATTCACTACAAGTGATTGTTTGCGCTTGAAGCACTGTAATCAAATAACCAACTTCAAAACAGGATGTAAAACACCCCCTGTAAATGGAAATGTAACTGTGGATAATGAAACAGCCAAAATGAAAATTTGGAGGGAAGTGACCTAGTTATGCTAATGCTACACAGTTGTATAATATTATGAAAATTATGTCACTTTCAGAAGCAGCAACAAAAAAAAGCTGAAAAGAACATGAAAGGTGTCAACAACATACCTCCAGAATCTCGGGTTTTACATGCAACATCTGGCATATTCCTCTTCTTCTTGTTCTTTGGCTCAGAGGGAAGTTCATTATCACTGCCTGATTCCTTCAAGGTTTCCATTTGTATATTTACAGCTGCCTGGTTAAGTACTGAACGGGTAAGCCTCCTGTTACTGTTAGTCATCACAGTAGTCGGTTTCTTCCTGTCAGCAGAACTGCTCCTTTCTTTATTATCATCAGGAACACCATTGATCTTCTCAACTTTTGAACGAGTCAACCTGGTTTTTACTTGAGGGTTTGTCTTATCCGATGCTTTAGTATGTCCTTTTCGACTCTGGTTTACCACTACTACTGTATCTGATGATGTACTGGTAGAGAAAAGTGACTTCACAATTCCACTTGCTTTTGGAGAAGCTTCTGTTTCCAAGGATAATTTCATAATTTTGTCCATCCCGGTTGAATCATTAAGGGAATTTTCAAGGCTTTGGGGTAAACTTGACATCAAAGAAGCAAGTGCTGCACGAGCAGCTAGAGGATTGAGAGGGGACCTGTTGTCTGGAACTTGAATTTCCGGCTCTCTTACATGTGGCGTAGAGATACTTGTTTCTTTTACTTGTTTATGAGTATTAGCTGCATCATGAAACCTAAATTTATAACATCAAATAGATAGAACAGATTCTAAATAGCACGCGCACGCACACGCACACGCACACACACACATACATGTGCGTGTATAAATAAATATGTGTGTATTGTGTATGTATATGTATATGTATGTATGTTTACCCTTGGAGCCCTTGAAAGATTGATTGACATTAAAAAAAGAAGACAATAAAGTGGACCTTGACAGATGCTAAAAGCCTAAAACCTAAGCTACCATTTGGATGTAATCAATCAAACTAAAACTTAACATAGAACCATAAATTTAATTCGTTAAAGAGTCTGAAGCAGCAGATAACTCAGTTCTAACATTCAGGTAACAAAAACTCCTGGAAGGAACATAAGACATTGTTGGTTGCAGAGCTTACCGTCTAACCCCAAAATCTCATCTCTAATTCTCTTCTTGGAACCATGAACAGAGTTTTTGATTCCTTCTATTTGTTTTTCTAACAAATCATGGAGATTGAGATCGAAGTCACTGACAACATTCACTTGTGGAGACAAACAGGAATAATCAGAGTTTCTCAGGGAGACTGCATCTATGAATGTTGAAATTGTTGGATGGTTATTTATGCTTTTGTTATCCAATCTCATTACTGAACTAGAAGGAACTTTTAAACTTCCATCATTCAGGTCTTGGTGAAGCCATTTAATCATGAAATTACATCTACATTGAACCCTCTTTGAATGTCTTGCCCGTAGCACCTGCTAGTGTAGATTTATTAGATAATCAATGCTTTTTATAATCAGAAGTTCTTAAGTGCAAGAAATATACCTTTTCTACCTCTGCATCAAAGAAGCCATTCTCATATTGTGAGTTTCGATTGACGACAACATGCTCACCTGGTCTGATGTCATTGCAACCATCATCTTGGAGAGGAAGAGAGCGTGCACGAATTCGCATCAGTGCTTCTTTTTCACTCAACAATATTTCTTCAGAACCATCAGTCTCAAAATTTATAACAAGACCAGCACCATTTGGGCTGCAGATAACACAAGTTTATCATAATAATCATGCAGTTATAAACAAATGAAAGGTAACCTTTTATCTGCCATAATCGTAGTGTACAAGAACCACCTGATACAAGCCCCATGTTGCTTTTTTTCTTTTACAATAATGAATACCTAAATAAAAGGAGAGTGCCTATACCGACTTCTTTCATGTACATTTAAATCATATTAGATGTCAGATCAGACAAAATACGCTACATCAAGCAACAAAGGAGAGTGCTACAAGAGATCGATTTGTAATGAGAAACAAGTATGGATAGATGCCCTGCCCTGATAGATTCACAGTGAGCATGCATCAGATCGCACATCATGAGCATTTTGGGTGAGACTGAAGAGGTACCAAATGAGACATCGTAGCAAAGGTTTCAGGAATGTTTGAAACGGCTAGGGTTAACCCAGACCTAATAAGATCATGGCGACCACAGAACAAATGGTGTTCAAGGAATGCTTATGAAGGAAGGGTTCAAGCAAATCGAGGTCATTAGTAGCGGGTTTGACGGAATACATTGTACGGAAAACGTAGCCAGAATGTCAACTGTGAGAGGATCTCACGGAAACAGTATATGATAATCATGAATCCATTGAAGATTAACAAGATTTAGATCTAGAGAGGTGTGTGCGCACTGAATGTGGAATTTTCACACTAAAAATATATTTGATCAAATAAGCCATCACAATGAGACATCAAAATTCAATAACTTTATCCAATCAGTATTTGGATAGACTTCTTGATTTCTGGTGATCAAACTCAATGTACAAACCCTAAGGGCAATAACCCTATGAATAGTGGAACTAACTCCTTTTCCTTGCAAAGAGACGTCCTCCACAAAAATTTCCTCTTAAAATTGTCGTCTAAACCCTCACAGCAGTTTACCTGCATGTGGAAATTGGAAAGTAATGATCTCTACGGAACTTTCTAAACTTGGACAGCAAACGAAGATCGTGTTTGAGGAATTTTCAGATTCTCAGGGATTGTATGGATTGCGGATGTCAAAATCAGACTCGAGCTTCACAATAAACTGATATAGATTGACTATTAAGAAGTACAGATTAGGATCATCATCTACTGCCTCCAAATGAAACGATCATTCTATTTCTTAAATAGTATGTGAATCAACTGAAACTAGTCAGGGAAGTGAAGATAAAAACACAAAAATCAAACACATAGGATTACAGTGAGAAGAACTTACCTGAAATAGACTTGGCAAGGGTGCCAAGAGCAATCATCTCTTTTCATGGCCTCAAGTTCCATGTCGACGGCATCGGCAGCGATTACATCGGGATTGCCCGCCATTGATGAATCAAGGTCTCACGGCAGGTAACGGAAGCAGCTTTGAGTGGAGTTTTGCTGGACTAGTAAAGAAAGCAATGGTGAATAATTCAGACAACTTTATTTAGGGAAGAGTGCTCGGAGTTGTCACCTACACGGCTACACTCACGACATCCCTCGCGTCGCTTTTTACTCGAATCACATAGCTCACCGTTACAAAATTTTACAACATTATCTGAGTGGGGATGTAACTTCCTATTTTTCTTACTTATTAGATTAACACGAATATCAAAATCAATTGAGTAGATAAAGAAAAAAAAATTAATGCAGAAAAAAAGGATATATTATTTTTTTTATTTTATATTTAACTTAATAATACTTAACAAAAATAAAATAAGACTTAAAATAAAAAGAAATAAAATTTGTTTAAAATTTTAAGAATTAAAATATAGCAAAATAATAATGGGTTGTTTGTTAAAACGGAATGATTAAACACAGATTGATTCTATGATCCGAATAATTTAACAGTTTTGAATGAATCTGCCTCTTAATGTGACATATGTTTGATAAATATTCAGAATGAACAATTTAAATTATGTAAATTATCATTTTAACCTTAATAGTGATATATTATATTATAGGATATGATATGATTGTTTAACAAGGCAACATGTGAAAGAAGAAGTATTAGGGTAAAATACTTGGTGCTTAATGATTCAGAATGTACTTTAAAGTGAAATGAGTCAGCAGCGTTCTTTTGTTTCATTCAGCACGGTCTTCATTCAGAGGCAGTAATCAAACACGTTGAATGCTGAACGATTCAGCATTCAGCGCTGAATAGTTTTATTAAGCAGCAAACAAACAGCCCTTATATACCGTAAACTTAGAAGGAATAATTAGTAAAAATAAAAATACATAAAAATATCCGTTGTAATTTCGACGAAAGGTTCACACATGCTTCATGAGATATGATGGAGATAGAAATATATAAAAATATAGCTCATAAAAAATAATTAAAGAATTAAACGCCGAAACATGATAATTTATATCAACCACCGTATTTGATCTACCAAGCACCTTATTTAAATTGCCAAATCAAATGAAATGCAATTTTATCCGATGCTTCTAACCTAGTAGTATTTGAGCAGTTTTGATCTGGTATTGCTCATGACCTTTTCAAATCCCGTGATGAACAAATTTTTGGTATATTTATGAGCCGTTTTAAAAAAATAAAATGCACTTTTCTATCCACCCAAATTTAAATATTAAATGATCAAACCAAACACCATGTTGAAATTGTCAAATTAAAAATATAATTAAAAAATTAAATGCATGCAAATCTCTGTCTAACACTCTAACTAATGCAAAGGAAAATGAAAAAATAAAAACATTGAATTCTCTCGGTACATGCCACCTTCCCTGCACGGTGGATGCCACTCCAATACCCTGGTCACGGCATCACACTGTCATGGTGTGATGGCTCCTCCAACCACATCGCAATAGGGGTATTTTCACGCTGATAGAGCTATCCACTCTGAGATTTCTAACCACGCCTTGAAATGTTTATCTATTCATAGACCTTTAATATAGATAAAGGTGAATAGGACAGTAGATGATTTGTCTAAAAACACATTTCTAGATTAAAAAATATATAATAATCAAATAAATCATAGAAGATATAGCAAACCTTGTATGGAATAATAATTTTTAAACATATCTTTTAGTGTAACAATATCGTAGAGACATACAATGAATATGTTAAGTCAGAGGACAAATTAGCAAGCTTATCAAAACTCTATGTTTGAGAATGTTCATCACAGCCAAAATGCATAGTAAAATTAAGATCGAAACCTTTAAAAAGCTATGTGAGAAGATGTTCACGATAGCAGAGTTGTATAAGAATATCATATTTTATCTGTAAAGCCTAGAAGATTAAAGAAATAACTAATCTAGATTAAAATTTGAGAAACCAAAATTTTATTAATAAGGCCATGCGTAGCACTCTTTCCCAACCCAAATACCACATCAGTTTTTTTACCTTTTCCTTCCCAACCCAAATCAACCCAAAACCTAAGTAGCACCATTTCCAATCAACCCAAATATTTTTTCTTCTACTCTCTCTACAAAAAAAAAAAAAAGAAATAAAGCTTAGTTTTCTCTCGGGTGCACGAAACCAAAAATAAAAAGGAGGGGAGGAACCCGAAAGGGTAGTAGTGACGTTCCCGGAGGAACCCACTCAACCCACATTTACCTGAATGGTTTCGGGATACCCGCTACGCTCGCCCTAAAAAGCATGTGAATTGGTGTGTAGTGTTCGGTTGGTACAGAATTGTATGGGGAATAAACATAAGATATAGATGCAATCTTATAACCTATTTAAAATTAGTATATTCTTAATTTTTTGTTATCCATTAATAGTAGTAGATGGGTAATTTTTTTTTTAGCTGAGGTTTTTTTTTTTTTGGATTATAGTGATGAGTTGAGTGATCAACTTGAATATGCTATTCAAAGTGTTTAGTTTTTGATTTTAAAACATCTTATCTTATCTTATCTTATAACCTTATTAAAAGAAAATGATGATAAAACCAAATTTCCACCAATCACAACATCCCATTTAAAAAAAATTAAAAAATCGTGTTTAAGAATACAGTGACGTCGTCCAAAAAAATCAATTTTTGAATTTTAGAT
Source organism: Drosophyllum lusitanicum (assembly GCA_032274825.1). Lineage (NCBI taxonomy): Eukaryota > Viridiplantae > Streptophyta > Magnoliopsida > Caryophyllales > Drosophyllaceae > Drosophyllum > Drosophyllum lusitanicum. Next base: position 15,283 of record JAUEJL010080057.1, read on the forward strand.
TAGTTACAACTAATCTATTCAAATTAATGCTTCAATTTATGACCAAATGATCAAAGTTATTGAACGTATTAAAATTTATGACCAAATTAAAATTTATTTTAATT
>JAUEJL010080068.1:0-15384 GCA_032274825.1 Drosophyllum lusitanicum
TGGCCAAAATCATGTTCTTTCAAAACTCAACCAAATCATATCATTTTTGTTTCAAAACGTTTCTCCACTCATTTAAGCACTTCTTTCAAGATTTACACACATATCATTAAATATTGAAGCTCATGCTTCCAATTCTTTTTCTCTGGTTCTTCATAAACCCAGAACTCAAAAACCCAGATTCTAAATCATGCTATCATCATCAAAACAAGGTAAAATTGATACCTACAGTATCCAGGTGAGGTAAGAAACATTACCTGATGATCCTTGTAGAAATTCTTTGAGTTTCCAGTTGATTCTTGAATCCTCCTTCCTTGTTTTCTCGTGGGTTTAAGCACACACAGACACACACTAACTCTCTCAATGCAACAGTAACAATTTCTTTGGGGGCTGTGCCCTATTTCACCTTATATACACCCTTTAAAAGGCTTAAGCCCAAATTCACATTGATTTGGGCCCAACAACAATAAATCCAATAACATATATAACTAGTCCATTACTCCTTATTCATTCAAGCCCAAACATATACATACATATTTAACCCAAAAGGACTTAACTTGTCCAACATAAATTTCACAACTCAACACAATATTATTTTCTCAATAAAATATTTCCTTTTTATTTATTTTCGAAGTTCGGGTATTACAGATGCGATTAGGTCCTCTTGCCTATTTGTGTTGTAGTCGTGCTAAATAATTCGAATTTTATAAATTTAAAACCGATACGTTATACGCACATCAGGTACTTTGATCTTTTTAGATGTATCAGGGATCATTAGTGTTACAAACTTTAAACAGTAGGGACTTCCAACATAATAAAGGAAGTTTAAGGACCGTTGATGTAATAAGTGGCGATCCACGGGGATCGTCCGTGTAATTTACTCTTTTTTAAAGTTTCAAGTATTGTCCTGTAATTACCATTTTTTTGCAAATGTGTTCATTAATTTCTAACGGATTCCGGTTGAAGTCAAAGATATTTAGGTTTTTTACCATTTTTAATTTTTAATTAGTTTTAAGTATTATTTAATTTTTTTAAAAATTAATCATACTCTCTCTCTCTCTCTCTTCATCTCCTTCCTTTATCATTTATCTCTCTCACACCATAACCATCGCCCCCACCCTCATCCCCTTTTCTGCTTTCCCGTTTCCAGCCTCCACCCTCCTCCCCCTTAACCATCGACACCACCACCGCCTTATACCACCACCGTCCTACTACCACTAGAAGTCAGAAATGAGAAAAACCACCAAGAAGACCGTATAAAACCACCACCAATTACCACCACCACTGCTTGAAATTGCCTATAAAAACCAACCACCGCCCAAATCGAAACCCTAAACTCTTAAAACACCCCGAAATCAAAACTCATAAACCCAAAATCTTAGATCTAAACACACACACGAACGCTCTCTAATATTTGTGCGATGGAGATGTTTGGAGATGATTTTTATGGTAGGCACTTTAGGCGATGAAGATTGGTGGCATTGACTTTAAGGCGGTGGACCGGTGGTTAGGGTAGAGAGAGAGAGACCAGGTGAGTGAGGAGTTGAGGGGTCACATGTGGTAGTGAGGGGGAGATGGTGGGTGGCGGCGATGGTTTTCTCCAGCGAGGTGGAGGTCAGGCGGTGGTCTCCAGCGTAGGGAGGTCAGGTGGTGGTAGGTTAGAGAGGGAGAATGAGAGAAAAAAAAGAAGTGGAAGGGGGGAGAGGGGTTTGTGGTTTTAAATTTTTATATGTTACATGTTTAATAATAATAATAATAATAATGATTTTATTATTAATAAGTAAATAAAGAAAGAAGGATAGGGATACAATAGTCATTTTGTAAATTAACAAATCTAGTTAACAGAAAACGTTAAAAATTTATCAATACAACAAAATGATATTTAAAGGATAGAGTTTGCAACGTTTTAAAAAAAGGACTAAACTTGCAATATGGGGTTAGTTGAAGGACAATTTATGAACTTAACTCATTTCTAAGTTAATGCTTTTGATTAATTTAACCTTCATTGATTAAGTTCTTTTAACCATTGTGACGGTAAATGAAAGAAAATAATTAGATTTGAGAATGCGTAACTAACAACAATAATAACAATACACAATCTCGTAAATGCGAGGTATAAGAGGTAAAAATTTAGACAGACATACCTTTATTCGTAGGTAGAGAAATTGCTTTTTGAAAAACTTTTGGCAAAAAAGAGACAAGACACCGAGGTGGCGTTTTGTTCGCAGAATGTTTCTGAAGGAATTGGAATCTGTGAGAGAATTGGAATCTGTCAGGAATTGGAATTTGAATCTGTAATCTGTTTGTTTGGCGAGAAATGGAATTGGAATCCAATTCTACACTCTGTTTGGTTGGCAGATAATGCAGATGAATTAGATTTCAATAATGTAAAAAGACATAATTGCCCTTCTCGATTAGAAGAACATTACTTTTGATTTCTCTTATGAAGGAGGTCGTGCGGAGGAGGAGGTCGAGTAGGAGGAGGAGATCGGGCAGGGAAGGAGCCGGCGTCGCAAAGAAGGAGCCTCGTGTAGAGGAGGAGAGTCGCGCAGGAAAGGAGAGTCGCGTCGGAGAGGAGAGTCGCGCAGGGGAGGCGACCGCGCCGGAGAAGAAGGAGGAGGATGGGGGCAACGGGAGAATGAGCAGATCTCGACTAGGGCTTGAATGAGAGCATATTGTTTTATTAGACCAAGGTTAAGATGGTAATATTTCACAATCCCACTCCCTTGGAATTGTAATTCCTTCCAATTTTGAATGGATTTCACTTTCCCACCAACAAGGGAATTAACTTTCCATAGTACATTCCATTTCCTTCCTTTTTTTAACCAAACAATGGATTTCTTGAGAATTGGATTCAAATTCTTATGAATTTCCAAGGAATCTATCCAACCAAACGCCACCCGAGTGTATAAAAAGAAACAAATTTCTTTTATTTCATTTTAATTTATATGTTTATTATTATTTTTATATGTGTATATATATTTAGTATTATTAATATTTTTAAATATATTTATATATTGAGTTATAAGAACAATAACTTGAATTGTTTTTTATGTGAGAATTGTGAAAACTATTTGTACACCATTAGCTATTTATATATTTAATCAATCGTAAATTGCGGCCGGGCAGATGGGCCATTATTTAATGAGACTTGATTTTCTAAAAAAACCCTCATTTATGAGTCATTAATTAGTTATTAGTTTGTGACTAACATTTTTAGCCATTGATTTACTTTAGTTATGGGCCAAGATTGATTCTTGCATGAAAAAACTCTCGTTTAAACACTCCCATACATACATGCTTACGTACGTATCGTACATACACACGTACACACATACACACACACATACATACATACATACGTATGTACGTACGTACATGCACGCACAAAATGAAAAGAGGAAGATATTAGAAGAACTAAGGGATAAAAATATGTAAGGGGTAACTAATAATATATTTATATTACACATGCACGTATACCCGCACACACAAGGAAACAAGCACTAGAAAAACATAACAAAACTCTTTCCATCGATCATAATCTATTTTTTCAAGTCTTCCTACCTTAGGTCATGTCCTCTTAGAGCCGTAACTCTGTCATGTTGAGCCATAATTTGTCCTCGCAGATCTCTTATCCTCGTATTGCAGACTACAACTGTTCCGCTTACCTAATTGGCTCCGTGTGCGATCTCCTCTTGACGTGTCTAACTAACATAGTCTTTCTTCTCTCAACTTGGGCGTGATAGGCACAACTCCTAGTTCCTCCCTGAAAGCTTCATTTGAGATCTTGTCTAGTAAGGTCTTACCACAAGTCCACCTTAACATCATTAATTCTGTCACATCTATCCTCATCTCTTGGCCATTCTTTAGTGGCCAACACTCACCCCATAAAGCATAGTTGGTAACTTGGTCTCATAAAACTCGCATCGATGCTCTCCACTTCACCCAGCCTGCAGTAATACAATGTGTTACATCCTCGTTCATCCTCCTTGTTTTATGTAAAATGGAGCCCAAATATTTAAAGGACTCCTTCGATCGCAAGTCCCGATCCCCAATGCGAACTTACTCATCTCCTCGTAGTTTCTATCCTGACTAGTGACCAAACTCGCGTCTAAGGTACAAATGCACACATCACAACAAACTCTCTCGAGTCGGACCCATAATTGTAATTTAGAAGTTGTACTAATATTATGGGTGTCAATTCTCGACACGACATGAAACAAGATACGAACCCGAAACGAAAATAAACAGGTTTGGGGTAACATATATAATAAACAGGTTATGTTCGGGTTGACTTGTGTGACACATATAATAATCGGGTCAGGTTAGTGTCATACATATATTTCCCGGGCCGACACGTGAACCCGTTTAATATTTATATAGATTTTATCTTTTTCATATATAAACCAAGTTTTGATGTAATTATCATCCACACTCTCACACTTCACCTTCTTGATAGTTATAGTTAGTGAAAATTAAACAACAAAGCTCCTGATATTTGAAATAATGATTTTTTGACAACTCATGTAATTTTTAATTCTGCTGACCTTCCAACTCGTTAACATGTATACAACCCGCAACCCTCAAATAATCCACCAACTTGCAAATGACCCGTCAACACATTAATCTGTATATTAAACGGGTTACGCAAGTCTCATATATATGTGTTAATTAGTGCTTTGTATATATCCTGATACGAATAAATAAACGGGTCAAGTTCAAGTCACGTGTTTCTGACATGCCAACTTGAATGCGATGTAATTTTCACCCTGAACAATATAGTTAGAGATAACACCTACATAAGACGAACAAATCTTGTCAAATTTAACACCACAAACAAAAAAGAAGTTATCTGTACTATCCTAGAGTCCTAGACTACATGCTACGTCTTCCCCTGTATTGTATTTAGTATATATATGTATTTTAGGGTAAATTTCTTAAAACAAAAACTTTTGATGACTTCAAAAAAAAACAAAAGCTTATGTTGTCTGCGTGCATGTCAATTTTTATTTATGGTATAAATTTTGTGCGTATTAAACTTGGCTTGAGATCAATAAATGCCAATGAATTGACAGTGTGGGCCCAGTTCTAAAGTTTAAATGTGAAGCAACATGCAGCGGATCCTAACCAAACCTACCCACTGTGGGCGAATAATAAGTAGTCTTCTTGCCTTGAAAATTCTCAAGAATCTCAACTCAACTCAACTCACTGCTAGTCTGCTACTACTTCTCTTGTGGCTGGCTGGCTACTCGATCAAGGTGGTTTCTACATTTATTTGTATTTTCGGTTAATTTTAATTTACATTATTATATATTAACATTTTATATCAATAATATTTATTATTAACGTATTTGCAATTTGCGACCAACCATATACCAACGCAGAGCTCTAAACGAACCGAAAAAACACGAAGCACGTTTGTTCATGTTTGTTTGTTGAAGTTTAACTAAGCGAACACGAACACTTAAACAACAAAATTTTCTTGTTGTTCGTTATTACAAAGAACGTATACAAATGAAAACGGATATTTTTAAACCAAACGGTTTGAATAAAAAATATTAGCCGTAAACTGATTGGTCGATCGGTTTTTGATATATATATATATGGTATGATCATTCAAGGATGGAGAATATGAAATCTCCGTTTAGAGGGATTGCGAGCGACATTAGAGGAAGAGCGTCGTGTTACAAACAAGATTGGATTGACGGTATTAGACCCGGAAGCAAGTAAGTTAATTCATGAAACTGATCTAAATGTGTATACATATTACAGACTCGTTTAAAATCACATTATTTGGTGAAAATGTTAGGATATTAGCTCCAACAACTTACATCTTCTTTGCTTCTGCACTTCCTGTCATTGCTTTTGGAGAGCAACTTAGCAGAGACACTGGTATGCAATAATAAAACCTCTATATATCCATTAATAAAATATTTATATATTTTTATAAATATTAATGAAGCTGCTTGTATATGTATATATATGTTGGTGAAATGATAGCTAATTAATTAAGTAGGAGTTTAATAAATGTTATTGTAGATGGAAGCTTGAGCACTGTGGAGACTTTGGCTTCTACTGCTATATGTGGCATCATACACTCTATTCTTGGTGGACAGCCTCTTATGATAGTGGGAGTTGCAGAACCTACTATTATTATGTACACATACTTGTACACTTTTGCCAAAGGGAGGCAAGACTTGGGCCATCAACTGTACTTGGCTTGGGCTGGGTGGTAATTTATCTATTTATCCCATACAAGTTTTTTTTGTGATAATAAAATTATAAACATAGCATACAAACTAGGGTGACAATTCTTAACATGATGATTAAACGGGTTAGGGCTAGTTCTACACGGGTTTGAGTTGGCTTGTGGATATATAAAAGGGTCGTCAATACATTACAACATATTTACTCAATCGACCCGTTTGTAACCTGCCAAACCCATTTGACCCATTTAGATAAACAAGTTACGTGGGTCGTCAAGGTTATAAAAGGATTAATTAAGCGTGTCCAGGTTGGAGTTGGGATTTAAACATGATTAACTCGAAGGGTTGTGATGGGTTTGGTGATACCAACCGAGACGTGCTCGATCTAGTTATAATTTCCATGGTACTGGCAAACAAATACTCGATCAATTCAGCAGTTAGAAGCTAAAATTAGCATTCCCAAAGTTTTATATTTATAGATATCAAATAAACAAACTATAGATAAATTAGAGAAAAGGCAAGTATATAGTAGCTAGCTAAGGTAGTTAATCCGAGATTGGTATTAAAGATTGATGTTTAAAAATTAGAAATTATCAAGAATCATTCTTTCATGGTAGTTGGAAAAAGGGTTTAGTTCATCAAAATGTATCAAATTTTATAACGTTTTGCTATTGTATATATCCAACACTAAATCCTACCATTTGATGTATAGAACTTCAAAAGTTACCATTTAGTGTGCTTAGAACCCTTTGAATAGGTAACCGGTCATCTTCACTATCTTTAACCACCGGAGACACCTTTCCAACAACCCTTTCACCGGAAACAGATTTGTTGGTCCTCTTGCCCTAGGAAAATCGGTCTATAAGATGAGAGGGGACACGTTTGTTGATGGATTTACATGCAAAAGAGTCATCGAAGATGGTGGAGTAACAACGGTAAATGCCCTTAGAAAAGTCTCCTGCACTGGTGAAGTTACATTGGATCAATGAGGTCGAAATAGAAGTCATCGGAAACGATCAAGTCGCCAAAGAAAGTAAGATGACCGGTGATAACTTGTTATCACAAGTTAGAGTACACTAAATGGTAAGTACATTAAATGATTTGCTTTTAAAGTTGGATACATACAATAGCAAAACGTGTAAATTAGCTAGATACATTTTGGTGAACTAAACTCTTTAAAAATGAAATAAACTAAAGTTGAACAACTGAAAATAAATATACTAACCTAAAGCAAGAACATCAAACTATAGCAAGAAATTTAAGATCTTAAACTGTATTTGCTCATTACAAGTTCAATCATAGAGCCTAGAACACTAAAAATTATGAATCAATCTTGAATTCTAATTACCAATTCAACTCAATACTTCAATAACTTTTATTCAACATATCTTAAGAAAGTATTATTGAAGTAGTACATATGAAATAAACTTAATTCATTATAAAATATTTGACAAATCCAAAAAAGTAGATGGAGATGAAGTGAAGGACAATGATTCTAAAGTTGGACTTCTTTTCAGTGTGTTAATTCCCACTGTTCCATAGAGAAAGTATATGCTAGCTTCTGAATTCCCTCCACATTACTTATTACAGGGTATGCACATGGACAGCTCTGCTGTTGTTTCTTATGGCAATTTTTAATGCTTCTGATATTATCAGTAGATTCACAAGAATTGCAGGTGAAACTTTTGGGATGTTAATCTCTGTTCTTTTCTTTCAACAAGCCATCAAGGTATTTAGCTATTTACAAAGATGTCTTAGTTATAATTTGTCATTGATATTTCAAGTTTGGTTAGACTTAAGTACAGTTTTTTTTTTCAATTTTTTATTAGGGACTAGTGAGCGAGTTTGAAATTCCTAAATTCGAAGACCCGAGTTCAGTTAAGAATCAGTTCCAGTGGCTTTATACAAACGGTCTACTCGCGATTATATTTTCGTTTGGGCTTCTATTCACTGCATTAAAAAGCATGAAAGCTAGATCATGGTTATATGGAACAGGTAAAAAGTAGTTGTTTTTGGACATTTTACACTATGTGTTAAGTTTACTTATCGCCTTCTTGTTGGAGGGTTCATATACCCCAACCCGATTAGTTAGTCGTGTCGAAAAGTTTAACATCCATGCATGTTTGTTAAACAGGTCAGTCGTGTCAACCCATGTGATCAGTCCCTATTTTGGAAAACTGAAACTAAATTTAGTATTTAATTTTGTAGCAATCAAATTTGCCGGGTTAGAAATGGTTGGTTAGGTCAACTTGAGCCCGACCCGTTTATTAAATGGGTTATCCCTGTTGACCTTTTTTACCACCCGAACCCATTTATTCTTGACCCTAACCTGATTATCTCGTGTCACATCAATACAGGGTGGCTTAGAAGTTTTATAGCAGACTATGGTGTTCCATTGATGGTTGTAGTGTGGACAGCACTCTCTTTTTGTGTACCAAGCAACATTCCATCTGGTGTTCCAAGAAGACTTTTTAGCCCGCTCTTATGGGATTATGAATCTTTATACCATTGGACTGTAATCAAGGTATATCTTTGCATACTTTTGGCAGTCAATACTTTGCTTTTATTTTTAGAGGTTGCAAGATGGTTGGATAATAATGTGCCAAACAGGTTATTTGTTAGGTCTCGGTTGAGATACGTCAGGTCAACCCAAAAGGCGTTTTGTCTGAAAATTTTAGATTTAGGGTGTGTGCGGTACACAACCTTTTGAAGCTGGTAGGTAGCCTTTTGTTTTGAAAAAAAGTTACAGCTCTTGTTCGGATGAAAAGGCTGGAAATTTTTTTTAACAAAAAATCTTTAAAACAAAATACTTCTGAAAGTAGCTTTTAAAACTAGCCGGAAGCTTTTTACACACAAAATTACATAAATATCCTCTTTTACTATTTTACCATTCCTTCTATTTTTATGATTTGTCCTTTTTTTGTCATTTTACACTATCCAGCTCTAGCTACCATCTACCTTAGTAAACACATATACAACTACCAACTATCGGCAACCAACTACTTCCGCCAAACACTCCCTTAATACAAGTAATTAATATGTTTAACATGATTACAAAAGTTGTATCATTTGAATAATAATCTCATTTTTTTTAATAAAACAATTTAGGGATTAAGCATTAAAAAAACATTTTGAGCAACTTTAGACTGATTTTCCTCAATTGATTCATTTTCTTTTTGCTAATTTCCTGATCTTACCGAATAGAGATATAACATAACCAGAATCAACCCAGTTACAAGTACCTAGGTCAAAATTTTCCGGTATACTTATTTTCTTGCATATGAGTTGCAGGACATGGGTAAGGTACCTCTGGTGTATATCTTGGCTGCCTTCATCCCAGCCGTTATGATAGCCGCGCTTTATTTCTTTGATCACAGTGTTGCTTCACAATTAGCTCAGCAAAAAGAATTTAATCTCAAGAACCCATCTGCCTATCATTATGATATCTTTCTCCTTGGATTCATGGTAAGAATGATTTCTTTTTAGGCAAATTGTTTGGTCATAATTTTGTTTAAGGAAACCAACATTGTTTTAACCCAAGAAAAGCCGATAAAGTTTCAAAACTTCTGATGTAAAGCAATATATAAGTTTGTCATGTTAGCGTCGCATAAAAAAAAGTTGACATTGTCAAAGTTACCTTCAAATTTAGATCAAATTGGTCGAAAGTTGGTTACCTTATATTAACTTTTATTTGAACTTTGACATTTTTTACCGAATGCTCTCGCAGACATTGGTTTGCGGATTGATAGGATTACCCCCTGCAAATGGTGTTTTGCCTCAGTCCCCCATGCACTCTAAAAGTCTGGCTGTTCTTAAAAGACAGGCAAGTCCAAGGGCAATTGTTAATTTTTAAAAGAAAAAAAAAGAATTTCTGTTTCACCAATGGAATTGACTAGTTTCACGTATAACAAGAAAATTACTCTACCAGTTTATCAGGAAGAAGATGGTGGAGAGTGCCAATGAAAGCATAAAGCAGAAAGCTAGTGATTCAGAGATCTATAACAAGATGCAAAAAGTTTTCATAGAAATCGACAACTGCTCAGTCGTAAATTTTCGATCCATAGATTCTAATGCCTCATATTCACTTTCAAAAAACATATCTAACCATTAGCTGTTCCATTGCAGACAACTGTAATTGGTAAAGAACTAAAAGACTTGGAGAATGCAATCATGGGTGATGAGAAAACAAAAGAGAAGTTTGATCCTGAGAAACACATTGATGCCTACTTACCAGTCCGAGTTAACGAGCAAAGAGTTAGCAATTTTCTACAGTCACTTCTCGTAGCAGCTTCGATGTGTGCCATGCCTGTGATCAAATTGATACCCACCTCGGTTTTATGGGGCTATTTTGCTTATATGGCCATTGACAGCCTTCCAGGAAACCAGTTCTGGGAAAGAATCTTACTTCTTTTAGTTCCTCCTGAAAGAAGATACAAGTAAGTTATTATGCAAGTTTGTAAATGGATCAGAGGTGGGAAAATAGACGGGTTGGGTCAGATTGAGTAACATATCAATTTAAAACACAGGTTAAACAGGTCCAAGATAGGAACAATGCCCAAAATAAAATTTAAAAGTTCTTAACTCTACGCAAGCCGTGTTGACTAGTAGCACGGACTATCCTGTTCGCTATGCTAGGTTGACCCACTAGTTTTCCTTTTAATTCTAATGTGTCCTATTTTAAGTTTTTAACTGTAAATGAACCAATTTACAATTGTAAGCCCATTTGGATATGTTTTTTATCCAAACAAACACAAAAGATTAGTTAAGAAAACAAATTGACCCATTTCTGTCTACGTGGAACTGTGGACCAAAACTGTCTAAGCTAATATTTGTATTTTGTGATTAAATTTTTGCAGGTTTCTTGAAAAGTATCACACTTCTTTTGTTGAGTCGGTGCCAATTAGAACAATTGTTTTATTCACCCTCTTCCAGATTGTCTATTTCTTGGCATGTTTCGGTGTGACATGGATTCCAATTGCGGGCATTCTTTTTCCTGTGATGTTCTTCCTTCTCATCCTCATAAGGCAATATATTCTACCAAGGATGTTTATGCCTTATCATTTGCGTGAATTGGATGCAGCCGAGTATGAGGAACTTGAGGGCGATCAATCGCAACCTCTACTACTACATTGTTAGATTGTATATTGTTAGTGTGGTGAAAATGCCATATACGTACACAACCCAAATCATTGATAGCAATTGCTTATCAGATTATATATTGTCAATTTGTCATTGCCTCTTCTTCTGTTTTTTATAACAAAATATATGTATCAGAAGAATCTCTCTCTCTCTCTCTCTCTCTCTCTTCCTCTCTCTTCTTTTTAGTCATTTTTGTAGTGATTACACCCAATTTTATCTGCTATATAGTAAAAACAAATCTCCAACTTTCTGTAAGTTGATGAAACATGTAACATGTCTGCCTAAGCACGATCATGGATCATTATCTTCAATTCATTTTGTCTGAATCATTAGGAGAATGGTACAAAACACTAGAAAGCTTGTTGTCAAACATCCATAGTAGAATCCGAAAAAGTCTAAACCAGTTCATCAAGAAACATCAAGATCGTTTACTATAGCGTCCACAACTCCGCTAACATATATAGAAATATATAGATCAACAATGATGACAATCGAAATCGAAAGTATTATGCCAAGGATGAGATAATTGGGAAGTAATGATTAAATATGTGAATGATCCGAGAAATGTAAAGATGAAAAGAGAAAAGAAAAGAATGGTGAGAATGATTTGAAAAATATAGTGTTGTATTTGTGGTGTGTGACGAATGTTAATGACATGAATCGTTTTTTTTTATTTAGCTGTTTATAGCCATTGAGGGTTTAACACTCGGAAAACAAAGAAAAAAAATATTACAATAGAATTGGTTCTAGCTGTTTCTTTGTATATTTCTAGCGAGCGTGCATAGTAAAAGTCTAACAAGAAGATTGAAACACATAACAGATCTAAAAGAAAAGACAGAGGAGAGAAATTTATTGGCGAATAATCTCAACCGCGTAAACTGATTAGATTGGTTTTGGATGATATCAATGACGGAGAATATGAAATCTCCATTCGGAGGGATTGCACATGACATTAGAGGAAGAACATCGTGTTACAAACAATATTGGATTGATAGTATTAGACCCGGAGTCAGGTAAGTTACTTCAATGCTGGCCATCACGAAAACACACGTTGGGTCATTATGGCCTTACAATGGCTGCCATGATAACCTGACTTGTGTGCACTGCACTGCTTGGTCACCTTCTTTTCTTTATGATATTCACCATATAAAGAACTCGTTAAAGGAGTAGAAAACATATATTTGGCGCATGAAAGCACCGGCCAAGCAGCAGTGGATGTTTCACACAAAGCAGCTCATGTGGGAAATTAGACTGAAGGGAAGTGGTGATAATAACCATCACCCGCACCATGACTACACAATGCTTGTGGTATATTTTTCTAATGATATGAATGAAAGCTTTTACATATTTACTTACCAGATGGATAGGTTAAGATCCATTGATGCATACTCAAATCACATCAAAACACAAAAAAGAAGATTAGATTTTTCTTTGACATATAGAAACCATCATAAGCGTTCAACCATTAATATTAAAAGAAAAGACAGGTTACTATGCTTCCGATGCTAATAAAAACAATGGCAAAGTGGCTATTATGCTTCAGTATCGACTATCTTAGAGATGGCAATGACATTAAAGTTGTTTGCATCTGGATTTTTTGATATCATTCCTTTGATCACTTTAGCTGCATCCTGCCATTTAGGAAAGAAAAAAAAAACATGAACATTACATGCTGTGAATACAAAAAAGCCTTGGGTTACGTATGATTGTAGAAAAGTTTTATAGTTTTCTACAAAAAAAAATCACGTGGATACCGGGTTGGTAGCGGCACATCTGAGCCAAAGGCTTGACTCCCCCCGATACAGGGATCCCTCTTTGTTTATCCTTTTTATCAATTTACTAAAGGAATTCTCAGGCTTATCCATGAACAGACGTTGATTTTGTGTCATTACTCATCAGAACCCTTATTTTGCACTCCTATTGAATTAAGCCCGCCCTACTAATGATCAGCCTACTGTTCTATTCCAATTTAGAGAGGACGTAGAAAGCCAAAAAGGCGAATTCACTTTTTCATTGGCCTTTTGAAGGCATAAACTATTTCAAAAATGTGGTCCATACTTATCAAAAGCAACCTACCTGCAATAAGGTAGTCGGTGACGAAGGGCCATGCGAAACTGGTGATGTTTTCCTTCCATCAAGCTCATATAGTTTTCCTGCAGATTAGTAATAATAATAAGTGTTGGGTGATTTAGATCTCTATAAGTGAGAGAGTGGGAGAATTGCTTACCATTAACACATGTGAAGCAGATAAAATGGTCATTCACATTGTCAGAAGTCTGGAGAAAGAGAATTGAGTTCATAGTAAACATAATCATACTTCACAATCATCAGATTCACCAGTTTCACAAAGTAGAGTATAGGTGGAAGTTTCTGCTGACCCATATACTTAGTTTTACATTAATTTTGGTTTATGTTTTATCTCTAGTGATGAAATCAAAAGGTTTAGCTTAAAAGGGAACCAGCAAAATGGATGTGTGGGTCAAAGCGTATGTTAATTCACTAAACCTTCTAAATTATTTATATTAAAATAAACTGATCACTATTAGAAAAAATATCTGTCTCGATCATACTCACTATATACAAAATAAACATTACTTTTTTCACATAAGGTATTTCAAAAAGGACCATAAAGTTACCATTTTCGCGTGTATCTCAACCCGCCCAATTTACCAACTCCATGTTATGATGGTAACTCACCTCAGTCTCACCAGCAGCTACTGCATCTGAATGTGCGACTTCCATTTCTCTATCATTCTCAAGATAAACAGCACGCTGCACAAAAACATGAAATGCATACGATATCTTACAAGGAAGAATTAACAGTCAAGAATTAAAACCAAGTATTTGGAAACAAAATTCATACCTCCATTGGATCCATGGTTGCGGTGGATTTGTAAAACTTGTCCAAGAACGAGTCCTCAACTGGAAAAAGCAATGATCAATATATTGACTGCATTATAATTGGCTTAGTAAGCAATAGATATATCAGAATACAAACTAGTGTGTGGCTGGATGGACGGGTGGGTGGTTGTGCATATGCATACGGGTGGACCATGCATGTGTGCGCGGCTGTGTGCCTGTATGTGTGTATGAATGTGTATACAATGAAAGTTTCAAAAAGATATGCTCTTGGAGCAACCAAGCTAGTCTTGTTCATGTTTTTCATAACACTTCAAATAGTGGTTTCATATTTCACACCGTTAATATTTTCACACATCCCAAATCACGACATACATGTGAGCTATTGCATCACTCAGAAAGAACGTCATTTACGTCTAAAGAGAATACTAATAATACGTTTTCAATCAATTTCTCAGTATATAAATCATTAATTTATTCATCATTCGCCCTTAATCATAAATCATATAGTAGCTTCCTACTTTAATATGTGAAGTTGTGAACATTATATAACCACGATAACTTCCTCTCCCACTTTTTGTAAAATTCCGGCTACAGTATACAAGTGCCATGGGCTCTTGACAATGTGTTGGCTAGCAGTAAGACAAAGGGCAGGTGATTAAGAAATTGCTTAACCAAAATAGGAAAGAAAAAGGTTACATACAAACACAACATATATATATTTAAGAGTGCAATAAAGACTGATCTTAAATGTGATCTTAGATTGACATGAACCAACCGATTACATTATATTAATTACATTTCTTCCGAAAGATATGCCTTTAAAAAGTAATGAACTCATGGGCATGCATCCTAGACAAGAAGGATGCACCAAACCCAAAATAAAAGGAGATGCACAAAAGAAAGATGCACCCCACTTAAGAGGAATGGACCAAAGATGCAAGAGGGATGAATGAAAAAAAGGATGCATCAAAGCCAACATGTGATCCTAACACGCTCGCATGCCATGCTTAACCAAACATAGGGATGTAAATGAGCCGAGCTACTCGCGAGCTATTCGAGCTCGGATCATTAAAAGCTCGAAACGAGCCAAGCCTTAACAAGCTCGAGCTCGAGCTCCAAAGAGTGGGCTCGCGAGCTTAAACGAGCCTAAACGAGCTTCATATATAAAATAATTTATATT
>JAUEJL010080079.1:0-15384 GCA_032274825.1 Drosophyllum lusitanicum
CAATTATCAGTTGATGTATATACCGAAAAATGATCAAATAATCATCCCTCTTACACTTTTTACTTTAATTTTCTTTTCATTTGATCTCATCCCTATATATATAAGAGTCTAAGAAATACTACTAATAACCGAATAAGAAACAAGGGTCTCTTGAAATACAAGATAACAAACTGCAAACAATTAGTTAATACCGAAGAAGATAAAGGGTCAACACCATTTAAACATAACATAGATGTATGAACATACACACACATTAGGGTTGTTCACTAGAATTAAGAGTTCACTAAATTAACAATGGAGGTACGTTTATGTTGTTTCTACCTCAAGAAATCACAACAATGTTTATGCACAAAAAAAAACTCGCTTACTAGTGATAGCAGTTTGTGAAGCAGTTATCGGCAATGGTGGTTCTTGAATCAGAGGGATGTGGCGGCGTTTTGTGAAACAGAAAACAACAACGGTGGTACGGAAACAAACAACGTCAACGTTGGTTCCAAAACCAGACGGCGTTGACGGTAGTTCTTGAATAAAAGCCGCGGCGAAGGTTTGTGACTTACCAAGGGAGCGGTTTATGAGGTCTGTTGCGTCAAATCAAAGCAAGAGGGGAATGGAAAGTTTGGCAAATATACTTTTTCAGAGGAAATAGTTTCGGAGATACAGTATAGGAGAGAATAATAATCGTTGAGGGAAACAAAATTTTGGTAAGGGAAAAAGGATTGGAAATCTTTTATAATTAAATTGTTTGTTACTAACTTTTAAATCAATTATTTAATTAGTTTATGTTTTTCAATTAATCTGATAAGTTTTATGTTTGAGTATAAATTTTGAGGTAAACATTTTAATTAGTTGATTAAAACTAGATCCGAGAGTAATTATTTATGTTGTTTCAATTAATTTGATAAGTTATATATTTGAGATTAAGTTTTTTGTAAATAATTTAATTAATCGATTAAAATTAAGTTTTATATTTGGGGATAATTTGGTCAAGGTTGGGTTAAATCGGGTCGGTTAAAACAACTATACTCAGGTATACGGAATTACATGAAAAAATTAAAAAAGAAATTTAATCTATATTCTTACAAACTTTGTTAATTAAATATATATCCTTTCAAACTTTTAAAAGTTGTAAAGTCTCATATATGTCCAGATAGATAATCGAATAATAATTAAATCATCTAAAAATTAAAAAAATTAAAATATATATTTTATTTATTTGGTTTTTCAATTATTTATTCATAGCATCACAATATCGTCGAAATCTTTAACGCCTGACAAAAATGTTAATAAATTAATAAACTGATTAGAGAAATCGGAATTGGTTATAAGATATACGTTCACTGTACAATGAATAATCTGAATCTTCTTCCATAAGTAACTTACATGTGAAGATATTATTAAAGGTTTCATTAGAAGAGCATATAGTTTAGCCTGTAATGTCTCAAATTTTTTTTTGCTTTTGTTTTTGCAAGAATAACAACCACAAACCATCATTTCATAAATATAAATCATCAATCATCAAAATAGAGGTTACAACCATATTCAAATCACATTATCAAAATGTATT
Organism: Drosophyllum lusitanicum; assembly: GCA_032274825.1. Taxonomy (NCBI): domain Eukaryota; kingdom Viridiplantae; phylum Streptophyta; class Magnoliopsida; order Caryophyllales; family Drosophyllaceae; genus Drosophyllum; species Drosophyllum lusitanicum. Next base: position 1,565 of record JAUEJL010080079.1, read on the forward strand.
TAAAACTTTGGAAGCGTTTGTAAATTTAAACATCAAAATGCGAGCATTGTCCTTATCCGAAGTCCCTGAAAATTAAGATATAAACATCAACGGGTAAACATAAAGCTTAGTGAGCTAACACAATACTTACACCTTATACCCGATATCACATATTCGGCTAACAAGTACATGTCTACATCACATAACGCCACACAGTCGGGTACATGCCAAAGCTGCAATAATAAGTGCCAAAGCTGCACATAGATGCCAAACGGGCATATAATGGTACACAATCACAAATGAACATTCAGCACAACATATTGAATAAGTTAATGAAAAATCACCTAATGAGCAACACAATATATTACAATAACCAATAAATAATATGGAAGTCACAAAAGTCTACGGATTGGCACCTACAATTAAGGTTTCACAAATCATGCACTAGGTAAGGGTTAAATGTACACACTACATTTGAACCCTCAAAAGCCCTAGGTCCAAAATGCAGTTAGCAATTGGGCCACTATACAACCGGGTGATTTTGTGACCTAGGGTCACTTGGCGATTCGAAGACTAACATCCCATTCGCGATCCAAAGCATCAGTCACTTGCCGATTTAGTACAACAATTGACACTTCATGGTTTAGACTTAGAGTTACATTTCTCTATTCCCACAATACTCCCAACTTTGCGATTTTGTGCCATAGGGCACTTGGCAATCTAGTTGCCCAAGACACTTGGCAATTCGTGCCTAAAGACACTTGACGTTTGGGGACTCCCCTTAGGGACTTAACCCAGTAGCAATCCAGTCCCCCCCTGGCAATTAGAAGCCACACACAAACTTCGTGATATAACAGTCAATACACCCACACAACCTATGGCGGTTTTAAAACATATTCGAAGACTTCTAAAATCAAACTCACTAGATTCTTAACCAAATCAGTTCATTCTTGTTTCATTGTGTTCTAAACATCATTTAAACAAACCCTACCAAGTTAATTGCATTTCCATCAAGATTATTGGATCAAACTCACATTCTTGTTCTAGGTTTCGAACACAGTCTCGACGTAATGAAAATCTCACTAAAACAATATTAATTCTTAATCAATTTGTACGAAACTAGTATCTAAAAGATTGTAGAGATATAAGGATTGCCAACACACACCAACACACAAGACACACACTAGCTAAAAGCATCTACAATGATGCTTAAGGGACCTTGTGCCACACTAGCAAAAAGTGGCTACAATGATGCTTACGGGCCTTGTGCCCTAATCTGAGTATTTATACTTTCCCTAAGTTTTCCCAAATGTCTAAACACCCCCTTAAGTTTCATAAAGAAAAGGATACACATTCTAACCACAAACAATAATAAATTCCATTCTCAATAATAATTACAGTTATAACATTAATTATTACAATTAGAAAATGAATATTACATAACCATACCGTGAAAATTAAAAAGTAAATTGAATTAATATCTAACATGTGTGATGCAATGCTAACATTCTTTCAAGTACGGTATGAACCACAATTTTTAAAAACCAAATCTAATCTTTTTTTTCTAATTCACCTTTTATGACCCATATATAGATTAAACAAATTAAGAAACGAAGAGGTAATACCTCTTAGAACCGATCTAACCTCTAAGGCAATATCAAAGAGTCAACACATAAAAATGAAAGATGTATACATATCAAAGAATCAACGAATAAGGTTATACCTTATACTCTATGACCGTAGAGCAATATAATCACCACACATGAACACCCGTACTCAGGAATTGTACCACTCATCAAAGCTTACCGGTTGATGAATTAAGGTTTGTTTGAAGACGACTTGCGAATGAGATGAGATCCTTTTAAAATAGATGAAAAAGGGAAGATCTTTAAAAAATAATACTTACAAAATTTCTTCTAGGTTGATCTTCTTCTCTTCAAGAAGCCTTTTCATCAATGGAATACATGCAAAGAGGATGACAAAATCAACAAATCAAGTAACAAAAGATTCAAGGGTTAATTGATGAAGAAAATCAAATGCTATACTTACTGATTTGGTCTTCTACTCTTCAATAAGCCTTTTTATCGATTGAATACATGCAAAGAGGATGACAAAATCAACTAATCAAGTTGCAAAAGATTCAGATCAGGGTAATTGATGAAGAAAATCAAATACTATATGGCTACCGAGTTGGTGGAATTAGGGATTCGTAGAAAATTGGTTAAGGATTTTAACGTAAGCAAAGATATTTTTGAAAGGCATTTGAGAAAAGAAAGGAGTAAAAATGATAACATCGTAACCCAATTTCTTTTAATATATATTAAAAATTAAAGATAATACGCTATCTTCTCCGGAAAAATGATAACCACAACACTTAGGGCCGGATAAGAGTAACAAAAAAGATAGTTTTAACTTTTAAAAACTAGCTTAACACCCTATGTATAAAACGACGAGATGCTTAAACTAAAATTTTAAATGTTTATGGTGCTAAATAGTACTAACACATATAGGGTGTGTTTGGCGAAACTGGAGCTGAGGCTGGGGCTGATTAATTGATAATCTCAATCCCAAGCCCAAGCTATAAGCTACTTGAAAGAACTTTTATTTTGAGGGCTTACGGGGGATTATGTTTTTAATAATCCCCTTAAGATTTTAACACCCGAACAAGGCTAGAGGGCTAGAATCCCAAGCCTCTATAATTCTCTATAAGCCTGTTGCTGAACACACACATAGTAAAATAATTGTAAAACATACATAACGATATAAAATATTTTAGAAAATAGATAAATCTATTAGAAATAAAAAATTCATACATATAACATCATCACCAAACTTTTTGTTGAGCCTCTTTATAATCAAATGTAAATTTTTAATTTAATCTAATTAGTATATATGTTTAAATAATTAATCACGAAAATAGGTAGATATATATACTAAATTATTTAAATAGTTAATTACAAAAATGATCCCTGTGGTTGTTTTGAAATTTCACTTTTAGTATTTTAACTTTAAAAATTACGAAAATAGTCATTGTGCTTGTCATTTGGTCCTTTACGCTAACTGGGGTTAACTTTGACCGTTAGTCAAAGGGTATTTTGGTCAATTTGTTGTTTATCCTAGTTTCCAAACACACCATCTCTCTTCAAATAAATATATCATTATTTCTCACATAAAATATTAACCTTAACCCACCCATTCCATAAAAAAACACCTTTCTCTCTCTCCGATCCAAACCACCACCCCTCCCCTCCGCCGGCCACCACCAATGCCTCCTCTAGCCGCCACCACCGCGTGACTACACACCACCACCCCTTCTTCTCTTTTCAAGATCAGCGGCCACCACCCCATTTTCTCACTGATCACCGGCCATGACCCCCTTCTTCACTCTTCAAGACCACCGGCCACCACCCCCTCTCTCCTTCTTTCTCTCCTATCCACACCACCATCCGCATGGCTAGACCACCATCCACCGGCCTCCACCTATGACCTCTGTCTCTAAACCCTAACCATGTGCGGTGGTTGAGAAAACAAACCAGATCTGAGACCTCAAATCACAAAAACCACCGTACGACCACCTCTGTCTCGATTTGGAAATGTTCAAATCGCAAAAAAAATTCAAGATCTGAAAGTTCTAATCGCAAAAGACATCAACAAATCAAGATCTGAAATGTTCTAATTCCCCTCAATCTCTCTTCAACCACCGTCCATCCTTGGTGTCATAACCACCACCGCCGCACCATCCTCCCTCTGTCGACAACAATTACCGATCGGAGTCAAGAAGCACAATAATCGTTGATAGCTCTGAATTCAACTGCATATATCAGTGGCCTGTGATTGGGTATTTAAAAAATGGTTTGAATCGTAGCTTTGAATTCAACCACAAGAACCAATTTTGTAATTAACTCTTATTTAAATAAATGTTTTTGTTAATATATTTAAGTGTAAACAAATTAAATCAACTAAAAATTAACATTTGAGGAACACAATTTATTCGTAAGCAATTTGAGGAAATAAAAGGGGATGATTGATAAAAAATTCTAAAAATAGAATGATGATATTAATAACCCATTTTCTTCTAATATATACTAGTATAATATCTGCACAATGCGACGTCGGCGAATAATTCGTGCTCGACAATATCTCGTTTTAAGAATGTAAGGGTATGATATTTACGAAATGCAGGCGTCAACAAATAGTTTCTTTTGACAATATATCCGTTTTCTTTCCCCCTTTTCAATTTTCTTTATTTCTCATCAATTCTTTTATTAGTTTTTAACATTATTTTTTAAAACATTAAAATAAGGAAAAATATTTATAATTTTGCTTAATGAGTTGTTAAACAACATTTACAATTAAGAAGATAATTGATTAGACTATTGATTTGAGTATTTGTATTATTAATATAAAAACATGTATTACTTAAAATTAAGTAGTTTTAAAAAGCTAAAGGAGAGAGAGTGTTAAACCATTTATATATTCATATAGATTAAATATTAAAAATTAAAGATTTTTAATAAATTAAATTATATTACCTTCTAATAAATTTTCTATATCACTCTATCTAGTACTAACTAGATGGATTACACGTGGAATTTAATAATAAATAGTACGTTATGAGAAAAGGATACGTGTGATTAGAAGTAAATATCAAAGCTATTTTCACCCCTATAAACACTTAAACGAATAAATAATAAAATAATTAAAAATACATATCATATCGTCTCTAACGAAATAATTATTTACTTACCATACCCTTTTCCCCGAGAACATATACGCCGTATTCTCGAATCTAATAAAGGGAGTAAAAGAATGAAAAATAAAAAAAAAAGGAGAGAAACTGAGAAAGTAGTAGGTTCCGTCCAAATCTTTACCTTTTCTTCTAAAAAGAAATTGACAACAGGTCAACAGGGCGATGGCATTTTCTGTTGTATTACAATTTGTCATATTTGTTAGAGACAGAATAGATGATTGAAGCTTTTCTAGTTTATAATCTATCTAGTGCCCTAGTAATTATCTAGTTCATTGACTCATTGTGAGATTCACTGTTCTTGCAAGAGTACTATATTGATACTGTTCACTGAAGTACTGTTAATCCATGCACTATTAGTCCTAGAGCATGGCCCGAAGAGGTTCGGGTTCCTTTGGGTTCAAAGTTGTCATTCAGGAACACCCCTACGGGGGTTTCGGGCTCCTTCTAAAAATTCTCACCTCGGGTCCGCCAATCCGATAAAAGTTGCAGCTTTTTTTTTTGGTTTTTTAGTGAAAGTAAGGAGAGAGAAAAATATTTGATTTGTTTGGGTTGATTTGGGAAGGGTGCTACTTGGGTTTTGGGTTGATTTGGATTGGAAAGGAAAAAGTAAAAAAAGCTGATGTGACAGTAATGTGGCATTTGGGTTGGTTTGGGAAAGGAGGGAGCTTTACGGATGGCCTTAATAGTTGTGTTTACCTGATTTATTGTTTGCAAGAGTTCAAGGGTGTTTTTAAGGGAGTGCATGAGGTGCGGTCGCTTAGGCCCCACGTATCAAAGGGGGCACACTTTTATGTGTGTGTATTATAACTTTCAAAAGCACACAGTTAAAAAATAAAATTTTGAATTGCCCATGTTTTGATTAATATATTAAAGAAGTGAACATGTTGATCGAATACTTCAAAGAGTTCAAAGAAAGAGAGTTATCTAACGCTATTGATGATGCTAAGGAACTTGTCATTGAAATAAATATTGATCCGGTATTCCCTCAAAAGCGTCAGGTTCGTAGAAAGAAAATAATTTGAGGAGAAAATAATGATATCAAAGTGATCAAGATGTCTTACTTTCAACTCAGGAGAATTATAAAGTTAATTATTTTTTATATATTATTGATCAATCTACTGCTTCTCTTAAAACCAGATTTGAACAGTACAAAGAGTATGAAAAAGTATTTTGTTTTTTGTTTCCTAAAAGGCTAAAAGGTTGAAGGAATCTAATGACAAAAATCTTAAGTTATATTGTAGTCGTCTTGAATCCACATTTAAGTATGATGAACGATTGCAAATGAACTTTATACGAAGTTAAAGCTGCTTGACACGTTTTTATCCGGGGAAATTATCCGACCTAACGATGTCTTAAAATACCTGAAAGAAGTTGATTGTTTTCCCAATGCAATTATTGCATATAGAGTCTTGTTAACTATTCAGTAACTATTGTATCAGAAAGAAGTTTCTCAAAACTTAAGTTGTTGAAGTCCTACTTACGGTCTAAAATGTCATTAGAAAGGCTTGATAAATTGACAATGATAGTTATTGAGAACGGTGTGTGTGTGTGTATAATTGGCCCATTTTTTAATTTCGCATGGGGCCTTCAAAATTCACGAGACGCCCCTGCCAGAGTTACTGGCCCGTTCTTGTCATGGCCCAGTCCCTGCCTGTCTATCCGTGTCCTTGGTCACCTGCCCATATTGTGGATCTGTGTCAAATGTGTTGTTTTTCCTGTTCACCGCGGTTCTCTTTCATGTTTATCACCATGTGTCTGGTCTAAGCTTGAGACTCTTGTCCAACAATCTGCCCAACCAAACACCGCCATCCTTGTCATTTGATACCGTCACCGACACTGCTTCTGTTTATCGCTGAGTGTCAACATTTGGTATTTGTGATTGCTCCTGATTACGTTCATGTCTAAATTAAAGGGCACACATGGTATGCATACATGCTCTACCTCCCTTAGTCACCTCTCCAGGCTGCTTGTTCTCCACAACAAGCGCTTAACATACTGTATTCTAACATAGTAGTTAGTGTCCACCTCAGTACGTACTTAGAAGTTAGTTAAGGGTAGTTAAATTTGTCTGTTTGTGTGTTTGTTTCTCATTCATTTCCAATGTATATAATTACCCAAGGTGACTATGTTATAATGGAGTTATGAAGGCTAAAAGAATTCATATTTCGAGTGATTGGAGTAATACAATGTTACACATATTAATAGACAAGGAAAAAAAAAAAGAAAACAAAACGCAAAAGCCGTTAAATAACTGTTGGGCCTAGATTTAATATATATTAACAACCCCCTCAAGCTCGAGTGTATATATTATATGATCCAAGCTTGTACATATATATTCAACTTGAGGACTTCTAAAAGGAATTTATAAGTACATGTGCTAGCTGATCACTAGAATTTACCAACGCTGTCACCATGATACCAGCCTGAAGTTATTTTCTGGCAAGACAGTCAATTTCAATGTGTTTCGTCTGCTCAAGAAAAACCGGATTAGATGTAATGTGTAAAGGTAGTTGTGTCACATATGAGCTTTATTGGAGAAGTCTTGAAAAAAATTAGTTCTTCAATAAGTTGCTTAACCCATATGAGTTCAGATGTTGCATTTGCCATTGCATGATACTTGGCCTTGCTACTATGCTCTCTTTCTTGCTTTTCCAAGAAACCAAATTGCCTCTAAATAAGACGCAAAATCTTGAGGTGGACCTTCTACAAAAAGGACATTGTTTGCATCTGAATATTATTGCATTACTTTTAAATAGCCAAAACCAGTTAAAAATTTACTACAATTTCGGCTCGCAGGCTGTATGGAAATATGGAATATGGTTGAGCATGATTGAGCTTTTCAGTCATGATACACATACATACTCCGTAACAAGCACAAGCACAAGCACAACCACCTTCAACCCACGCTCCTCCAAATCTTATCGAGATACGATCATTTCATAAATAAACATGATAAATAAGTTGCCATTTGATTACACTTAATCACACACAATTTGAGGATTAGAAATGTCATATGATTTCATATGTGGTTGTTGCTTGAGTATCCAACGTTTTGTGTTATGTTGGTGCACATATAAGCCAACTATATCTTACATTTTTTTTTCTTCATTTGAAAACAATATCTTACATAGTCAAGGATGGATTTTTTTCATTGGTCTACTTTTAGCCTCGTATATACAGGTACACACATCAACACATCCTTGTATTATTATTTTTTTATTTTAATCTCTGAGTCTTGTACTCACTTACCATATGTTTTCAGATACATTAGTGTAGCAATACACATTTTATCACTTCTGATTTACATCTTTTACTTTTCAAAACATCATATTAAAGTTGCAATATCTACTTTAGAATATTCTAAGTTAGTAGTCCTTGTGTGCTTCTAACCTGTTTTGTCAAAATTGTAGGTTTCAAGCTGAGAGCTGAAGCTATCAACCTAGATCTCTGGCGATCAAGGGAAGAAGATAGAGCTATACTAAAGGTAATAACTTTGCGTGAACAACGTGTAATCATTCAGTTTTGGTCACCTCATGTCATTGGGAAGCACCAACTGCTCACAACTGTAGACCAACCATATGGTCTTGGGGTGGATGATGATGGACTTAGTTCGTATAGGGTACACTCTATGGACAACCCGATTTATGTGGTTAAGGATCATGAGGAAGAAGACCATAGTCCTCTTGCTCAAGGTTTTAGGCACGGATTGCCAGAATGGACTTCTGATTTAACTAATTACTCACCAAGACATCTTCCGCAACAAGAGTTTGCGATTGACTGCAAGCTCCATGGATATTTGGCTTTACCAATGTTTGATTCAACTACAGGGTTATGTGTTGGTGTGCTTGAGCTATTGACTTCTTCAGAGCGTATTAATTTTTCTTATGAGGTTCACAAGGCACTGGAGGTTGTACTTTTTCTATAGCCATGCTGGATTTCTTGTGTGTGTGTGTGGGGGGTGGGGGGGGGGGACATGGTGTAGGCCAAAGTCTATAGGCTCCAAGTCCACTACCACACACACTTGAACGCGCATAGCTCTTTGTAGGATCGCAACCAGGAACCAACCAACGATATTGTTTCCTTTGGGTTGCCCCTCACGGCTTTAAAACGTGTCTGATGGCAGGTGTAAGATCCACCCTCCTTATAAAAAAGAATGAATCCCCCTTGCCTCACCGATGTGGATGCTCCCGCATTGCTACAGGACCTGTGGGTTTAAGAGTCGCGGATTTGACCGGCTTAAGGGAACGATGGGCCTCGTAAACCTAACATTCTCCCCCCACATTGGTGCGGCCCCCCGGCCCTGATACCAATTGTAGGATCGCAACCAGGAAACGACCAATGATATTGTCCGCTTTAGGTTGCCTCTCACGGCTTTCTTTTATCTCAACACACCAATCAGAATCAGTATCCCTGGATAACCGATTCTGCTCACCTATTTGACCTAGTAAACCCTTACTAAGTTTGGCTAAAGGTGAACTCCAGGGCAGGTCCTTTCGGCTTTGGATTGACCATAAGAGTAAGTAATTTTCGACACTTCATTACTCATGGTGCAATTCAATCATTAAAATACAATGAATCAATCATAACTGTAAAATTGATTACCACAAACCGGCACAAGATGAATACTTTCCGGAAGAAATAAAACGAATAAAGGAAGGATTTCAGAATTATATGAGATAGAATTCAGGAAATGAAAGATGATCATTTGAAAGATCAACAATGAAACAAGCAAGGTATCATAACGAAACGAAGAATGAATACCTTCTTGAATAAGTAACAAAATTTGAAAAAAAAAAGATAAAATCTTTTTGTATTTTGAACATTTGTACTGTTTTTGGATTTTAGATTTTTCAATGTTTTTGGATTTTGTAAAAATGAAACTAGAACAGAAGAAATAATATTTTAGTGAAAATTTTCTAGAATTGCTCCCCCTAGAAGCATATATAAATACAATTTTATTGACAAAAAAATTGCATACTTGCGGGTCCTGAAGACTCGTGCTCTCCCTGCAAATAGCAATCATGAACACAAAAGTTATATAAAAAATGATAAACTATAAAAGTAAGTTTCTCATATCAATAGGCTCGAGCTGATGCTGAACAGAATGATGTGAAGATGAACTACGAGGAACACTTTTCAGTCTCCTAGCCATGAGATTTGAAATTCTTAGCAAAATGAACACACAGTTGTTTTGACTTCACAATATTCTTCAGAGTGTCACTGTGGTGTTCCAGAATGTTTCTTGGCTTATCTGCAAAACATATTATGCAGATTTTGGTATCTAATTGAGTTTAGGTCCCGGTAGATTAGGAGAGTTAACTACAAATTCATTTTTAGGCATCCATCTGTAGTTAGAATTCAATTTCTCCTTTTGAATTTTTTGATTTAATAAAAATGTGTTCATTCTTTGAGGAGAGGTACAGATTTTCTCCTTAGAACCTTATGAGATGTTTACTAGAATACACCTTAAATGGATATTTCACATCAGGCTTATCTAAAGCATCCCAACATGAATCAATAAAAGTAGAAGATTTATACTTCTCACGAACAAGCATGCTTGAGTGACAAATTACCATAAGCAGAGTAATCAGATCGAGGATTAGCATAATCATGAATACCAAACTTAGCCCTACCACCAGAATCAAGACTAGTCAAGCTAGGTGAAACACAATTATCAGAAACATTGGGTTTATGGTTAGAGTTAGAAAATTGTTTGTTCTCTTGAAAAAGCTTCCTCCTAACTTCAAGTAAACTCTTCCTTTTGTCAAAACCACTATGCTCTCTTGATTTATCTTTTACTAAGCAACTTATCGGTCTTCACTTCTAAGCTAGAGTTAGTAGATGTTGAGGTGTGAGCGTGTCGTTTTGAATTCGTGTACTCACCTGGGAAACTTTATCGGGAACATACTCAACCCTTTCTACTTTAATAGGATGTATTTGGGACTTAGGAACCAATGTAGTTTCTCTTTGCATGAAGAAGATTTTAGGATGAGTACCGGGTGGTGCATTTATTTTCTCTTTATTTAAAATTGGTTTCTATTGAGAAAATTGAGAGTCAACAAGATTAAACCGTTTATCAGAATTCTTTCCATCAGTTGCAGCCGGAGAGTTTGGTTATAATCACAGAGAATCGATTTTGTTAAAAAGTATTTCTTTTTCAGCATCAAAATCTGTTGTTTGGGTCTTCAACTTTTAATCAAGTTCAAAAAATTTCATTTTCAAAACCAAACTTGGAATATAAAGATGAGAAAACTCCGGTTTTTAGAAAGATTTTATGACTTCTGATTTAATTCCTCCGAAGAGTAACTAGTCAAAAAGTCGGTCGACAAGGGTATTTCAAAGGGTGCTTGCATTTTTTCAAGATTTTCTCTTTTTACCTTTTCCATTTCAAGGTCCTCAGCCTCTGTAAATGTCATAAGTTGAACATACCCTTTTCCCATTAGTTTAAAATCATAAAACTGAGAAGCAGTTATTTTTTCCAGAATGTGAGGATTTTCAAAACCAAGACCTTTATAGGTATACAGATTATAAAAACACGTTTCTTTTTGTTTGTTTAAATGAATGGTTTGATCCGTTTGACCTCTTTTGACGAGCTTATCCTCAAGATCTTTGATCTTTGAGTACAATTCATTTCTTTCATTAAAAATGGAGTTGATTTTAATAACATTTTAACAGCTCTCTATCTCTGCAGCTCTAAGCTTTTCTTTAAGGTCATTTATGTGAACTTCTTTCTTAGCTAAACTTTGTCCTACATCTTTAACATTGTTACGTGCTTCTGACAATAGACAGTTTGCTAGTGCTTTAGCTTTCAAGCATTCTTTACTGACCTCGGTGTAATTTCTTATTTGTTCTTCTAAGGCACCAATGGTTTTCTTTTCATTCTTAAGATTAGCTTTTTGCTCCGAAAAAAATCAATCATAGCTTGAATATCACAAGGAATGGTGCTTACCTCAGAAGTAGACTCTAAATGGCATGAGTTGGTATCACCATCATTGAAATGTTGTGCTTCCCTAGACATGATAAAATATTTGATCCTTTTGATACTCGACAATGGATCTTTAAGTGGAATGATAAAAAGTGATTTTCAACAAGAATATATCTCAAACTTGGCTATTAAGTACCTCAAAAATGATGTTTTCTAATCAGAAAACCCTTAAAGGAAAAAAGTCCTGCAAAGTATATAATGCCCTAAGACGGAGTGAAATTTGTGATTTAGAGATTAACAAGTGTTTTGCGATTCGGTCTTTAACAAGTGTTCCAAAGCTGATTTGTGATTGCAACTTTAACAAGTGATTTACGATTGCAACTTTCACACACAATTTGCGATTGCATTTTAACACATGATTTGTGATTGCAGATTAACACACGATTTGTGATTGCCGATTAACAAACAATTTGTGATTGCATATTAACACATGATTTGTGATTGCAGCTTTAACACACGAATTGCAATTGCAGTTTAACAAGTGTTTTGCGATTCAGATTAAAAACACAATTTGTGATTCAAGTAAACAATACAATTTGTGATTCAGAATTTAAAACACAATTTGCAATTCAAGAACACTGAATTTTGCGATTTTGAAGGTATGAACAGTCGAACAGGTCAATTCAAAATTCAATTCCAATCAACAAAACTAATAAAAATCAATGTTCTAAGGTGCGATTGGGTGTCTTCAACATATAATGAACAAGAATTTCAAGATTAAGGAACATAAAATCATTCCCTGCCCCAACCTTCGATTTTCAGCCATTAAGCACATAAAGTTCAACAAATTGTGTATTCTAAACACAAAATGAACACATAATCCATTGAACACGGTGTGAATCGGTTGTCTAGGGTGCGTAAAGATGAAATGAACACATAAAGATCAACAATTTCGAGTTTAAATCAACAACAAAAATTCACAGCCCTAGTTATTCTTCTATTTAACAGTTAGAGCCCTTATTTTGGAGTTTGTATTTTCGAGCATAAGAACAGACGAATCCAAACTCAACAACAATCAATAAAATTTAGTTCTTAGGATGCAATCGGGTGTTCTAAACAAATATAGCACAACAATTTCAAGATTTTAAACAAACAAGAATCATCAATAGCTTTTGTTCTTGATGTGGCAGTCGAAGAACCCACCTAAAAACCGAACAAGAAATCGATTAATAACCCCATAACAATGATTCAAAGATGAAATACAACTAACCTTATGATTATGCAACAAAAACAGAGCAGATAGCAAGTAAAATTAACAAAAATGATGAAGGTTTGATGAAGAAATCGTAACAACCTACTACGAACAGCCCATTGACAATTTTGATCCCAAACTCAACAATAACTCATGATTCTAGTAATTTTTTAATTCAGATATGCTCGAAAATACTATCTCAACATAAATCAAACTTAATTTCATTTAACAGTTCAAAATCTAAACAAATCTTGATTTGCAGGTCACAAACAAAAACTCACGAACAGGGCATTTTATGACCGATAACTAACCTTTCAAATCAACCTTAGGCTCTGATACCAATTGTAGGTTCCAAATCATCTAGTATATGAAGCACTCTCACAAAGATAATCTTGGATGTATGTATGTATGCATATGAAGGAGAACTTCCAAGAACACAGATAGAGAATTTTGATTCAGAGCATCTCCAATTCATACAACTCTAAGAGAGTTTAATAGATTGTCATGTCGGCATTCCACTACTTATACAACTTTACTTTTTAACCTTCACAGTCCATTAAATTCTACAAAGTTAAATGGATTTTCACATCAGCATCATATATATAATTTTACAAAAATACTCCAAAACTTCAAAAAAAAAAAAAGAAAAAAGAAATACTACATTAAATAAATATATGAAAGTAATAAATAAAAATTACGAGACTAAACCCATTAATTAAAAACTAAGAAACCTAGAAAATAAAATACTGAAAGTCCTAATAATTAATAAAAAATATTTAAAATATACGTACATCAAATTTTTATTAAATTAAAAAAAATTATTTAACTATATTTATTAACTATTAAGTAAGTATATAGAAATTAGATTTGTATTAAAATTATTTATTTATAAAACTTTTTAATTGCTTTCCAAA
>JAUEJL010080090.1:0-15383 GCA_032274825.1 Drosophyllum lusitanicum
TTTTTATTGCGAGAACCAATCTTAGCTGTTCATTTTGGATAATGAAATCCATGGATGAAGAGTGTGGGGGGATTGAGTGTGGCAGAATACGTGTAAGAAATTCATTGGTGGGCAATCCAATTGAAAGAGGAGAAATTGGACGGCTAAGATTGGTTCTCGCGATTCTCGCAATAAAAACGGTTCTAAAATAAACTTTTCAATATATATATATATATATATATATATATATATATATATATATATAAATTATATATATATATCATCAAGCTAATTATTGTACCGCTCTTTATTCTTACTGTTTCATTTAAATTAATGATTCATTAACTTGTATATATGTGTGTGTCACGTGAACAAGAATATATATTAGGATCCATTGTAAAATATGTACTTACCTAGCTAATAATATACCTACACCACTATATATTAACTTTTATTGTTTACAAGTTGATTTGAAGGCTAATAATTTCATCTAACTGTTTTTTTTGGGTTTAATAAGAGTACGTGTAACAAATTAAGATATAGTAATTATTAATTAGCTCAAAAAATGTTTACTTACATCACCACGTGATGCATATATATATATATATGTATGAGAGAGAGATCCATTTTATGAAACTTAATTGACCTATGATCACTCCAATACCCAATAGCAAATAATAAGAGCAGGCTTAAATGCACGCCCTTATTAATTCTTACAGTTTTAAATGATTGATCAAATAGAGCATATAATATTTTTCGCTTTTTTTAGAAACAAAAAGTTGGGGAACATATTGAATCTTTTGCAATGACTTTGGGCAAGAGAATTGGTCATTTCCAGTGCCCTACAAATCTTAACAAGTGAGTGAAAGCAACTTTGACAAGAACCCATTAGCATATATTAATTGCCATTTAATTAATGTGTTTAATCATCAATTGTTTATTTTAATATATAATACTGATACATTCTTTAATTTAATTATTTTCTTGCCCTAAATTTTTTTCTTATAATATTCCATATATATATATATATATATATATTAATCATGTAAAGAAAAGAAAGGTTGAAATGATAACGACTGGTAGATGATGAGACTCAATCATATACTAATTATGTTAGGTTGAGTTTTTTTTATATGTTACGACTCTAATTAATTAACTAGTAAGAATTTGCAGGTTCGTAAACAGAAAAATTATATTTTCTCCTACTACGATATGTGAATTTCAGTTATTCTCTTTTTTTATAAATTTCTTTTGATGTTGACACTTATATTAATCTTATAAGTAAGGGGATAATTAAAAACACAAAGTAAAAGAATAAAGAACCTCTCTTATGCATATATATTGTTAACTTTATACAAAGTTGAGCGGTATGTACTCATATTCTTTGTAAACAATATTTAAATTATCATATGTCATGAAGATATTCATCAAAAAAATAAAAGTATAATTATGAATTACACTTAAAATGTTCCAACTTGAGCTATTTATATTATATAGTAAATCATTTAGATCATTAATTGTATTAATCCTTTAAATTTAAGTATTTAAATTTACTAAGTTATAAAACTAAAATGAAATCATCAAATGGAATTAATTCTCAAATACAATTATAATAAGGGTTGAGTATTCAAAAATGTACCGAAGTTGTCACTTTTTGTAACATCCGAAAACCCGGCCTAGTCGTGAGCGGGTCGATGGTAAGTTGGACTATGTTTGTTTACAACTACTTATGTTTAATTATGTGATTTAAATGTTTGATATCGCATGATTTTATAAGTTAGACAAATTGAGTTTTTGCACGAGGATTGTAGAAAATACCTCGTTGTATGTTAATTGATTTGGGATGATTGCTTAATTGGAGTAACTGTATGCTAAAAAGCAGTATGATACACTGAGAATTATAGTTATCCTATATGTTGCCACCTCATGTTGAGATAATCATTTTAAATTGATTATTTGTGTGATTGGTGATTTGTGTGTGTGTATGAATGAGTAAGTGTATGTATGCATGGTGTTTCCACCTCATGCTTAAGTCATGTAGTGATGTGTGTGCACGTGTACAGGGGAATGTGTGGATAATAATACATGACTAAATTATCACCTCCTCATTTCTAAAGTTTTATGTGTGTGTAAGAGTGTGTGTGGTGCGACTTTTGTAAAGAAGAAACCTCAAGGAGAAAAGTTAATTTGAGTTGGTGATTTAGTGTTTGAAGAATTCAGAAAAGGTTGGTGTATGTTTATGAATATCCTTGTTATATGTTACTGGATTTTATTGTTAGAAATGAAAAACACCATGAAAGAAACTATGAAAGTTTTAATGAAACTTGACATGTGGGTTTTCTTGGATTTGAAGATTTAAATTGTTTGAATGTGTTTTTGATGTTGATATACATGTTGTTTGAAGTTTATAATGATTTAGAATTGTTAGAAATCGTTTTCCAGAACTGTAAGTGTGTTTTGGTGAGTTTGGATGAAGCTGGAAAAATGGCAGAAAGCAAGTTGCAGGTCTGGTTATGGCGCGACGCGACGCGTCCAAAGGAGGGACGTGGTTTTTCATGCGACTTATGTTGATCCGACCTTAGTGGTCCGACTTTCGGATGGTGATCCGACTTTCGAATAGAAATCCGACCTTCGCACTTCGCGACGTGACGCGTTGGTCCCTAGGACGCGACGCGTCCGGTGGTTTTTCAGAATGGAAAGTTGTTTGTTATGTTTTGATATTGTATGCTATATGCATATTCATTTGTGAATCTAGTATGTTGTATATGAGCAATAGAGATATATAATTATATGTGGATATATGTATTTATGAATCAGAGACTGATTTCGGTATTGTTGTGTTCTCAGGAACTGCGAAGACTCAATGACATTAGACAACTGAGCAAGTGCGATTGAGGACAGAGGTGAGTGGAGGTTCACTCACGAGTGGTATTGGTGTAAGTGTTATTGGTTACTTGATATTGAGATGTTGATGCTTTGATAGACTGTTTAGTCTGATATGCTTTGATAGACTGTTTAGTCTGATATATGTTGATTGATAATAGCATGATAGACTGTTTTGTCTGTTATTTCTTGATAGTTGAATGTGGATTGTTGTTTGAGATCTCATTGTGTGTTGTGGACCTGTATACATTGTTAATGGTATGTGCACATGGTGTGTGTGACCCGTGTACATGGTTAATGGTATGTGCAGGCGGTGTGACCTGTACGTATGGTTAATGGTATGCGTACATGGTTGTGGAGGTCAGCTATCGTATGTTATTGGGCTGGGCTTATCTGCTATTGGTTGCACAGTTCTAGACCTTTTGATGCATTCGTTGCAACTTAAGGGGCTTTAATTGTACCAAGTAGCAAATAGCTATCGGTAAACCTTTGCTTTGGCCCACATCAGTTGCAGGTTCTACAGAACTAGATTTGTGGGGTTTGTGATATCTGTGTGAGATCTGTTTGTGTGATTAGTTGTTGATAGTTTGTGGTTCGTTGTTTTTGGCTGTTTGTTTGTAGCTTCCATTCACTTAGCTTTGTGCTAATTCCCCACCGTTGATGCTTTTTGCAGGTTTGGTGCGTACAACTGTTTAGCTGTGTTTGTGGAAAGGGAAATTTGACCAACGCTCTGGTATTATAATTTTTGGATAGAGACGAGCCGTGTTTTATAAATCTTTTGTAACACAAATGGATGTTGTATTTTATAACAGTGTTATGTATTTTGTGGGTGTTTGTGTTTATGAAAATTAGTAGACGCTTCCGCAGCAAATTAAAAAAAAATGGCTTGAGATTTTCAGTATTACACTAACATTCGAACATCTCACCAAGAAAGTGCTAGCGGAAGTCCTGGAAAGAAAGTGCTAGTGGAAGTCCTGGAAAGAAATTCGATCTTTGAGACGAAAATAGTAGCCCTTATCCACCCAAAAGAAGCATGTTGGATGACCCCTGACCGTATACCTAACAAAAGGTCGCTCCCTCTAACGAAAGGCAGACAAGGAAGATACACATGAAAGGTGTGATGTACGTCTTCAAAAAGAGGAGTGCTCTAAACGAAGAACAAATTTATGCAAAGGAAGACAAATATTGCATATTTCGAAATAATGAAAATATATGTCAATCTTTCCAGGAGGAGGCTTAAGTAACAAGTCAGTAGAGGAGGGTTTTACCTGATCATAGGTAGATAAAACCGGTATAATTTTAAACAAAGACCAATATTGCATGCGAGTAATGTTACATAAATTTTGATTCACAACCATGTCACTCCTTGAAAAACCAAACGAAGTAAAGAAGGATATAAGGGAAGAAGGTGCAAGAAAGTAATCACGAACTTTTAGTCATTCACAATCGACCAACAACAACAAATCTCCAGCCGAAAGTCCTCCTTCGGTGACAAAACTGATCGAAGCGATATAGAAAACCTTAAGGAAGGAGAAGAGTTATCCCTCGTTTTTTGAAATGATGAACCAGAAGTGGGAGAGCGTGAGCACTAGAAACTTTACAGGGTTAACAGTTGTCAATAGTGCATATCGGACGTACACGTGTAAGGAGGAGATGAATCTGTAATCCTAATAGTCTCACCCACTTGACACATCGGCGCAAAAAGGAGGCGTGTGGGATTATCCGGTTAGAGGAGTGGGATATCCATTGTTTAAACAAACCGACTCAAGGGTCGGCTCACCCCTTATCATGCTTTCTCCTATCTTTATCTCTTACTAAACACACATACACTCTTCACTTTTTTGGGGAGAAATGAAAAAAATTCTTAATCTTTCTAATTGAAGGCAAGAATGTAGCAATCTAATTTACTCTTGTGATTTCAAACCAATTTAAGATTCAAGTAAGTGCTATACATCATCTTCTTTATGTGTGCTTGAGCTATAGTCACCTTGGATGTACATAAGATCAACTTGAAACTTTGTTAGTTTTTATAATTTGATTCCTATCGATTTACGGCTCAAATAGAGCAGATTTGATTAGGGTTTGATCAAAGATAGGTTAAAGACCCATTTGAATTTAGATGTTTTGGTGGTTGTTTTGATGTTCTTTGGTCCTCTAAGACCATGGTAATATTTAGAGACATTCTGTTATGTTTATGTGCTCTTTGAAACTGATTTGGGAAGTTTTGGGTTAAAAGTTCGCAAAGACAACAAAGTTTTTATGCACAAACCTACAAATTCCTCCATACGGGTAGATGAAGAAGTTTAAAGAGGTGGTAAATGAAGCTGAAAGTTGGTATTATTTGTATATATCTGTTTGGTAGAGGAGCTGATAACTAGAGCTGAATAATGTAAAATGTCAAAAAAGAACAAAGCATAAAAATACGAGAGATTTTAAAATAATTAAGAACACGTATTAAGGCACTTTTATATACAAAAAACTTTCACTAGTTTCCAAAAGATACTTTAAGAAGCTATTTATTTTGAAGTTTTATTTATTAAAAAAAAGCTTCTATTTTTCTATTCGAATAAGACTTATAGTTTTTCTTTCAAATTAAAAGACTACCAATGAAAAAATAATAATAATAATGAGTTGAAGGACTGTTTATGTTTTTATTGTAATATGAGGGGATGCAAATACATATACACAACCTGGAAGGGGGGTAAGTGCAATATTTTAACATTTTCAGGCGAACCGTTTAATCGCCGGCATCCCTTATCAGGATAAGCCGTCTGTGCATCTACGTTGCTATCGTCTCCGGATTCCCACAGTAAGCTTTAATCTCTTTCTAATGGCGTTTTTTGTAACCACGATTTCCTTATCTCGTTCACTACGATTCTATGCAAGCAAACCCTATTATCATGCATCTCCAATCCCCTCTATTTTGACTGATTCTCCGACACAGGTTCAAGGTTATAAAATGCTGTTCTGATCTGTTTCAAGTGTTCTAATGATCTAAATCTTCTATTGTTGCATTGTTGTTGCAGGTTTTTGTAAATAGACGTCGTTTGATATCATCGTCAATGGCTTCGGATAATGAATCGCCGTCGAAGAATACAGGGCTCCGAGATGGACCTCCTGACGAAGCAACTAAGGGCTATATCATGCAACAAACGGTACCTGATTAAAATGTTTTTAACTACTCTTTAATTTGTGTGTTTCATATGTGGAACTAGATATGTAATATTAAACCTTGACTAGGAATTGGATTATGGTATAAAAACTTGACTTATGTTGTAATCGAACTCTCGATTGCGATTGAATGATCGATGATAGAGTTACTTCATTTATACAAGAGCTTGCTAGCGAAGGTGTTTGAGTTGATTGACTGCCCCATTTGATTCTTTGTTTTCTGGTATCATATCTAAAAAATGCATATAAACAGTCTATAGCTCTAAGTGATCTATTAAACTATAAAGCTCTAAAATATCTATTCAATATAGCAAATCAAAGTATTTGTCACCCATGTTGTCATTAAGATGATTAAGGGTTTGGATCTTTGCACCCACACCATATGATGTGTGTGAGTGTTTGACCTTTGATGTGACATGTGTATGTGAGAGGGTTGGGGATACCATCAACAAATCCCATTGAGTAATTCTGGTTGATACACTATGTAAATTTTCTTTCTCAGATGTATCGAATTAAAGATCCAAAAGTCAGTCTTGATTTCTACTCAAAAGTCCTGGGAATGTCGTAAGTCTTCTTATTTCATGTATATATTACTCTCTCTGTCCCAAATGCCCGGTTAGTTTGTGGCATCTATGTTTAGGTGCTTCTTCTTAGTCAGGATAATATTTTCATCATCATTATATGAGAAAGGAACTGAATTTCTGTGATGATCCTCGTCTCATTTTCTAATTGCAGATTGCTTAAGAGACTGGATTTTCCTGAGATGAAATTTAGCTTGTACTTTATGGGATATGAGGTAAGAGATTAAACCCTAGAACTATCCACGGTGATGGGCTCTTATACCATTCTCAATAGTTAGATCAAAATTGAGTAATGCTAGTCCTCCTAATCGACACTTTGGCAATAATCCATGCACCTCAAAAAGAGCCCACTCACTCCCGCAGTCATGGATTATTGTCATGATTTGGATGTTAGGACGATGCCACATTTCTCTTAAATTTCGTTTCTGCATGCATGTATATTGTCTACGCAATCTGAGACAACCAATGTGTTTACCTGAGTAAATGATTGCTTTGTTAAAGTTTCCATGAATTCCCCTCTACAGGATACTTCATCGGCTCCTACAGACCCAATTGAGCGTACCCAATGGACATTTGGAAGGCCGGCCACTATAGAGCTTACACAGTATGAAATACTTTCATGCATTCTTCTTCTTGTTCTTAATTTCTCTATAAATATAACCAGATCTCTGCCATCCCATCTTTGAATCTAATCTCTGGTAGTAACACTCTTATAGCAACTGGGGTACCGAGGAGGATACCAAGTTTCAAGGTTACCATAATGGGAACTCTGAACCTCGAGGATTTGGTACGCCACTAACTAAAATGCACTTTGACATGCTTTTCCAAGTTTTTATTTTGTATTCACTCAGAACCTCGAGTTTTGTGTCACATTCTAAAACCTGCTTCCATGAGACCTTGACATTCATGATGGCCACTTACATGGCATATGCTTGTAAGCATGCTAGCTCCAAGGAACTTACAAAGGGGTACCTTACTGATGCAAAGATTGGAACAATTCTTTGTATTTTCATGTAATTTGATGATGAGAAACCTGTAATTGCAATGCATAGATGGAAGCACATCGATTTAGTTGGTTTAAAATGTGACAAGTCATTTTTATTTCCTTTCATGATCTCATTTTCATTAGTAGATATTCTTTTAGGTCAAAGTATCTCCCTGTAAATTGCTTGCTTCGTTGCGATAATGGGTAAGGTTTCCCTTTGTGTTGCTCTTCTTCTGCTAAGAGCCACTTAGCACACATATATAAACTGTTGGATGAATATAGTTTGTTAGCAAGCACATCATTATTATGTCAGTTACAAACTCACAACTTAGAGATGACCAATAATCTTTAGGTTGAATGTAAATTCTGCTTAGTCAGCCAAAGATGGATACTATTTAAGGATGGAAGTTGAGGAGTGTCCATGACAGTGGATGGACTGAGTATTGGTTCGAATGCTCAAAGACAATATTGACGGTCATAGTGCCAAATGTCCAACACACTACTTGACGTACTTATAAGACCTGACAGTTTCTTTATGCGGGTCAATATTTGAGTTTTAAAGTTTTATTATGCAATCATTATCTTGTGATTCCTAGGCTTCTTATTAAGTGCTGGATGGAAAAAGTGTCTGTGTGGATAATAATATCTGTGTAGAACAAGTAGTACCATTGTTTGTTTTATGTGTTAAATTATCTGTTTGAATGATAAAAAGAATGATAAAAACAAGTAGTATCACCCTGAGAACTTATTCTGTTAGGTCTTACTTTCTGGAATAAGCAAAAAACAAACAATATGATTATAACTTACCTTTCTGGATTAAGCAAAAAACAAACAATATGATTATAACTTACCGGTTTAAGTTTCTTCTCGATTAAGTTTATTAAGTCAAAATCAAACACCATCCTAGTCAAACATGCAATTTTACTTGTCATAAGCGATTCTATGAGAATAACATGATTACATGAAAAATCAAAATTGTAATTGTGGTTTGCTGTATAATAAATTATAAAGCTCTTATTTGGATACATACCATTTCATCTGATTCGCTTTTTGATATCTTGTTATCTTATGGAAAATGATAGTGCCTGTGTTTTCTTTTGTTCTTCCTTTTGTGCCTCTAGGACATATTGGTATAACAGTTGATGATACATACACGGCGTGTAAGAGATTTGAAGAACTAAAGGTTCCATTTGTCAAAAAGCCTGATGAAGGTAACTTTCACTTCTCTAGACTTTATTCTCAACTTTAGATTTTCTGAGTTCTTTTTTTTAATTAATCAGCTAGCCTATGTCTCGACATAATAAGGCTGGATTTAGTGGAAGAAAAAATTTTTGTTTCTCATTTTCTATTTTTCTGTGAAAAATGGTAAAGTTTTTGTTTTCTAAGAAAAATGGAAAACATGTTTAGATGAAGGGATGGAGTTTCAATTTTCAAGGAATAATGGAAAACATGTTTGGTCAAGGTGTTTTCTTAAAATAGTTGTGTGAAAAAGCGGGGGAGTTTGGAAAAATCTGGAAAAGTAGGGGAGTTTTCAGTTTTATTGGAAAACTGTGTAAGTGAACTGGTTTTCTAGTTTTCAGTATTGGATAAATTTTCTGGAAAAATAGGGCTTTTTTCTAGAAGTGAACGTAGATGCTTTGTTAAATTTCCCACCAGCTACGTCAAATGCGTATTGTAAATATTAATAGTTTTCAAGGTTTTTCATATAAATTTATGTACTATTTCGAAACCACCTAAAGTATTACTATAACATGCTATCATTCTCATTTGAATTTCTTATTCCACCGGTGGTTAATGGTAATTTGGTTAATGCAAATTTAGCTTGTTTTGGCACCAACATTAATTGCATAGACGTGTTGTTTGTTTTAGAAGATGTCAAATGTCTTATTGGGTCTTATTCCATGTCTGTGGGAGAAGATATGGTACATGGCCTAGGTTAAAAGGTTTGTATAGGATACGCGATATTTAATCACTTCTAAAGATAAGATGAAATAAGATCGTCGAAGCACTTATCAGTTTTTCCAAGCAAACAGTATTCTTAAAAAAAATCTGCCCGCACGCAAACATTTAGAAAATAAGGTCTTATCCTAAAAAATAAGGCCTTATCCTAAAAAATAAGGCCTTCTTTTATCCCATTGAGTATTAAGTTATTTATCTTTATACCTGTTTTTTTTTTTGCTAAACTTTATTAGTTATTCTTAACAAATAGTATTTCTTAAAAAACGTCTGCTCGCCCAAATGTTTTAGAAAATAAGGTCTTATCTAAAAAAAATCAAGGCCTTATGCCCTTATCCCATTGAGTATTAAGTTATTTATCTTTATGCCTCTTTCCTTGCTAAACTTTATTCTCGTGGGAAATTTGGCTGATTAGAATAAATCTTCTTGCAGGAAAAATGAAGGGGATCGCATTCATTAAAGATCCCGATGGCTATTGGATCGAGATATTTGACCGTAAAAACATTACTAATGTTGCCATGGAAGCTGTTCCAAAAGCATAGATAGTAAAGGTGACCCCATCCCCATTTTTAGCATGTGCATTTATCTTTAATTAGTAATTTGATAGAATCAAATTGGCAATTTAATTACTGAAAAGCAAATGCTTACGAATACAAGATAAAACCTATTGTACGAGAATCGAGACGCAAGGGATCTCCCATGAAGAAGAAAATAGAAAATGTAATACTCAATAATGCTTTAATCGGCCCCCTCCCCACCTAATTAAGCTAAACATAATTAATCAAGGAAAACACGCACCTTGTCCTCAAGGTGGAACGAGGGAAACTGTTGGGCCATCACCTCAAACCCTTCCAACGTAGCCTCTGTGTGGCCATGTTTCGCCATGCAATCAACACCTCACGACGCCCATCCTTGAGTCGAGTATCCAACACTTCGTATACACGACCCCTATCCCAGAGTTAGGAAGAACAAAAGGCAAAGCCAATGCTAGCACCCCATTGCCAACAGCCAATTTGAACTTTGATACATCTAAAACTGGGTGTACTTGATTCCCATCCGGCAGCCGAAGCTGATAAGAAACTTTCCAATCCGTTCTATCACCTCATAAGGTCCATAATACCGAGGAGAACTTCTCATTACGTTTCCCTATCACCGAAAGCTGCTGATAGGGCCGCATCTTCAGATAAACGTGATCCCCCACATTAAAAACATCCCGCCTCTTACCGTCTGCACGTTGCTTCATCACTTGCTGGGACAATGTAGAAATACCTTGAGGTCCTTAAGCAATTCATCCCGTTCCACTAAATACCGATCCACCTCAAGTAACCGCGGACCCAATACTCGGCCCAAGGCAGCCGCTTAATCCACACCTTCGGCCTGTGAGACACAAAGCAACGCAGACCACCTCCATCTGTTTGAGGATGGTAAGCCATACTTCGCTTCAAAATCGTTCCATGCGCTAATTTGCTGAGCCGATCAACCATCACTAAAGAAACCGAAAACCCTTCCGACGGCGGTAAACGCTCTACAAAGTCGATAGTGATATCTTTTCCCAAACCTCATCAAGAAGATTCAAGGGCTGTTACAACCTTGCAGGGGCCAAATTCGAGGCCTTATTACGTTGAAAAAAATCACACTCTCCACCAACTTGGCAACATCAACCTTCATAAAACGGAATTCGCATCCACTGAGAAACCTAGAAGGGAAACTAACCGATAGGAAGTTGAATGTGGCACCGCTATTGATATGAACTACCACCTCCCGTTGAGCCATCTGACCTCGTAGTTTTATAGTAGTTTGGGGGGGGGGGGGGGCGGGGAAGCCGCAAGCTGAGTCAGCCGACACTTCAACCATTTCAAGTTGAGCCGGTTCCTCTTTCACCCCGTCCGATTCCTCCTCCTTGGCCTCCCCTTTATATATTACCATTGTCTGTAAAGTCTACCCCAGGCATTTATGACCCGTGGTAAACTTCCCATTATAATGAAAACACAATCCCCTGGCCTTTTTATCTGCGAATTCCGCCTCTTGACATACACTTGAAGGGCTTTTACCGCCCTAGGGTTACTTTTCTAGACCGTTCCCCCTGCTGGGTTACGGGTGGCTGTGAGGCACCTCTCCCATTTGGCTAATCAGTCTTGAGGCGGCACCTTTACCCAGTGTTGTAAATATCGGCTTGGCGGCTGATATATCGCCGCCTAGGCGGGTATTGGTGGCCGGCCGACCTATAAATTGTATAATCGGTCAAAGATATCAGGCATAGTCAAAGTCGGTCAAAATCGGTCCTATTCGGTCTTGGCGGTGCTAGTCGGCCATGGCGGTCAACACGACTGACTACATTAAAAAAATTACCAATTTGAATGTTGTCGAGAAATCTGAGAAACGTACATAAATGAGAACCTTTTTTGTAGAAAAACAGAAAATGACTTTTGATTTCTCTGTAATCAACGAAAGTCAACTATCGGAGCGTTTATCTGTGTTCATCGGAGTGGGTTTGTCTGTCTTCATCAGTTGATTGCTTGTACGTCTCTCTCGGAGGATTCGTGGCGTCATCTATTTCTCTCTGTCGATTGATCTCTGGCTTGCACATCGGAAGTCTTGCTTGCACATTGTAAGTCTGGAGGCGTATTGATTACTCTTCCTCTCTCTCTCTTTCTGTAGGCAGTCTCACAATTTCAGTATCACCGACTTTGTGACTCACGGGTTTAGGCCTTTATAATTAATACATGTACCTCTATTAGGCCCATATTAAATACCTTATATAGGCCATAAATCATAAATTCCCATAATAAATACTAACATACATGATATTGTTACATGGTTAATTTTTATATAATATTAAGTGATATATATGGTTTTTATTTTATAGTTTGTTAAACTTTTTTTGATGGTTAATGACTTATTTTGTTAGAATATTGCTAATATTTGTTTTTTATAAATAAATTCCTTTATAATTTATATTCCCCGCCGAGAAACTGATTAATCACCGCCGAAACCGATTAATTGCTTGAAGGTGGTCGACCGATTGTATGCCACCTAGTGATTTTTACAACCTTGCCTTTACCCACCTCTCCTCCTCCAAGTTTACTTTCGTCAATCAGCATGACTAGTTTCATAGCTTGGGCTAATCCGGTTGGTTGCTGAGTCTGGACTGCCATTCGGAATTCGGGTTTCAACCATTTAATGAATTTTCCCTTCATAATCTCCTCATATCCCTCCAGTTGAGCGGCCGTTCTCTCAAAAGAAGTCACGTATTCCTTGGCAAAGCCCTCCTGGCTAATAGGTCTAACATCCAACCCTTAGGCTCCTCCCGGTTCCTAAAGGGCGCCCCAAGCTCCCTCCAACAAAGCAAGATAGGGCTGGCCCCTACAAACATAACATCGCAGCCTTGAGTTTCTCGTCAAAGAATCTCTCTACTAGGTACACCCATCCAAATGCATCACTCTCGTAGAACAACAGCATTTTCAATTTCCTTAAATAATAATCAGCCCGGGGAACCCATCCCTGTTCATTCCCGTGGTTGACCGGCGGCGTTGATCTAATAGGACCGGAAATACTCCAACTGTGCTCCCCATAGAATACGGAAAAATCTAGAAAACTCCTACGGCACTTGCTGGTAGTTGCCGATTTTCCCCAGTCTGAGGACCAAAGTACTCACCTGTTGGTCCGGTAGGTAATGGGTAACCCTGCAAGTGGAAATGGAGGCTGGAGAAACTGGTGTAGGCTGCAGAAGAAGGCATGGTAAACGGGTGGTGCTGGATTTGGTTGATTGGCGGTTGGGTGAGGGGAAAAGTCAACAGCAGCAGGGGGAAGGTGGCAGCGGGCTGGTGTTTGCTAGGCGGTGGCAACAGTTAGGTGGAAGCGGGTGGTGTGGGTGGTTGTAGGGCTTTCAACAGCTATAACACTACAGCGAATTGCTTATCAGAATCAGCCTTATTCGTTTAATTCGTCTCTTGCATTAAATCCAATCAGGTCGACGTCTCTGCCTGGTTAGCTGCCACATCAGCCTTGTGTTGCTCCAGGTTTACCGTTATCATGATTGTCTGTCAAGTTAAAGTCCCAATTTTTGCCGGATGAACTGTAATTTGCCGGATGAACAATAATTCGAAGGATGAACAGTAACTCGCCGGATGATCAGCAGCGTAAACAGTACTTTGATTTTTTTATATACTTGCCCAAAATCTTATGCTCTGATACCAATTTGATAGAACCAAATTGGCAATATAATTACTAAAAAGTGAATGCTTATGAATACTAGATAAAACCAGCTGTTCGTGACGGAGGGGATCTCCCACGAAGAAGAAAACAGAAAACATAATACTCAATAATGCCCTAATCAGCTCACAACCCACCTAACAAGCTAAACATAAGTAATTAAGGAAAACCTCCCTGACAATTAGAAATAAACAAATAAAGCTAATAGTAACAGAATGTCTTAGTTTGGCCCCTTGATTTTCTGATTCTTGCGCTGGCTGTAAACTTGCCCAAACGGGTCGCATCATAATTTTAAGGTTGAACACACAATGACGCACAATGTTATAATTCAATAAGAACAGCACGTGAATACTTATTATAATAATCAAAAGAACGAACACAAGGACAAGATAGTGCCCACACTTCGGGAAGTAGGTGGTGTCCCAATGTCCTTTGACTCACATGACCGAACACTAAACCCTCCGGTCCTATACTCCAATATACTAATCCTTCGCTTAATTACCGAGTAATCTTAGGTAACAAGCCATTACAATAGAAGGGATATAACAGTAAAGCGAAACCTGCCAAAAACACTATAACTAAAGCTCCATTGTATATAATAACAGTACCCAATCCTATCTGAGTCGGGTATGGGGGAAGTATGATATAAACATTTGTAATCTCTGCCCGAAGAGATTACTTCTCAAAAGACCTTTGGCTTATATCCAGGTAATTAGGTAAAACAAAAACCGAGCTTTTAGAAAAGCTATTGAATTGTCTTAAATTGTAGAAACTACCAAAATATTATTAACTTAAGTATTAAACTTAATAATCCACATCACCTGGCCAGTTTGGGCGGTGGTGATACACCGTACGAAACCGCTGCCAGTGTGTATCATAGCTAAGCAAAATCTTTCTACATCCAAGATTGTTGTCTGGATTCAGTTCATCAAGTTTCATATTCCATGAAAAACGCTCTCATCAGTTATAATAGAGAAGGAACAAAAAATTTATAATACATGGAATCTTTATTCCAGTTATTATCATTATTGTTGGAATAATGTAATGTGTTTGCAGGATATGCATCTGATGGATGGAGAACCGGAGATTGTAATAAGAAACTCAAGTCTTGGTTAGCAAGTGTTGTTCTGTTCCCAAACAATTATTATGTACTGGTGCGAAATAGGATCAAGTTAGAACCATTACTTGGATCAGGTATGAGTATTATTTATTTGAATCTTGTGGATTATTAAGAGGTATCCATATGGGTTGATTACAAGGCACAATGGGTTGGTTGGGTCTCTTTGACGTGTCGATATTCTCGGAGGCGGACCTAGGATTTTTATTGACCGGTGGCACCATATAATAGCAAAATTAAAATTAATTAAAATTGAGGGTGTTGTTCGGGTTTTTTCGGGTTTCCGGTTAATCGGATCGGGTTAACAAGGTTTCAGTTGTTCCAGTATTTTAGAGCCAAAATGTAAACAAAACACAATTTATATGAAGCCATGTTAATTAAATTGTTATTTTTAACGTAAACCAACGTATTTTAAAGATATAAACTATGCAGTTATCTCGGTCAAAAATCAAATATCGGTCAAGGACCGAGATTTGAAATAGCGGTTATCGCGGTGAGA
>JAUEJL010080112.1:0-15382 GCA_032274825.1 Drosophyllum lusitanicum
GGAGGTAGTAAGAACGTACGTATGATGAATATTTGTGTTAGGATCATAACTAGGGAACCGACCAACGATATTGTCCGCTTTGGGTTGCCCCTCACGGCTTTAAAACGCGTCAGATGGTGGGAGTAAGATCCCCCCTCCTTATAAGGAGGAAGAATCCCCCTTGTCTCACCAATATGAGATGCTCCTGCATTACTACATGAACGGTGGGTTTAAGATTTACAAATTTGACCGGCTCAAGTGAATAATAGCGCTATAAACCCAACAATTAGGGTAGTATTTAAATTGATTTACAATATAATAATTAGTGTATAGAAAATAGAACTCAATATCTAGCTATTCGTGGTTGGTATCACTAGCTACAACACAAAGTCGATTGAATTAATATTACAAAAGATGTTGGAGGGTGTTTGGGATTGCGGTTAAACATTGATTATATGATTATTGTGATTTGAAATTGCAGATAATTAGTTTAAAGCGTTTGGGGTCGTGTTTTCAAAAATTAATTATTTGCGTTTTAGAGACTACAAAATGCAGTTTTGAGAATCTACTTTTGAGTTGATTTTTCAAACTAATTATTTGATTATCTGTTTATTATGATATGAAGCAGCATAATCAAATTCAAACACTATTATTGAGTAGCACGTTCTCTTACAGTTGATTATTTGATTCTGATTATTAAAAACGCATAATCTTTTTTTCAAATCGCAATCCCAAACACCTCCTTAGTTAGTTAGCTACGCATAGTAGGGCTTGTTTGAGATCACGTTTAAGGGAGATTATAAGATTACGATGTCTTTGAAAGAAAAGAAAAAAGAAAAATAAAAATCTGTGGATAGTGTTTCTGTGTTTGATAAATCATTTAAGAAAGGTGGTTGGTTGTCTTTAATTTCTAGTAGCGAAAACACAGCCTTGATAAAGAAACTAGTTGAGAGAAACGTACCTTCTTCTTAAAGGAAAAAAAAAACTATATATTTTAAAAACTATATATCTAGTGGTGTAATACATTTTCTATTATCATATTATTAAAGAAGACACGTGGACGGTGAGTTGAATCTTTGCCTTTTTTTAAGGGAAGGGAAATATACAATAATAAAAATCAAACTAATTAAAATTTAGGGGTGTTACCAGGGTTTTTTTTTTTTTTTGAATTTCTGATTAATCGGGTTACACTAATCTAACTTTAGATGTAAATAGATAATCGATCCGAATATATATTTATGGGTGGAGTTCTAGTTTTTATAGCCAAAATTTAAAACTAAACACAATAATCTAATACCAATAACCTAAAACAAAACACAATTGCAAACAAATAGCTCAATAACCTAAAACACAAAACCCTAAAATGATAACTCTGTAACCTAAAACAAAAAACAACTTAATATCAATATCAAATTAAATTGCAGAAAATTAGGAACGAATAAAATGTAATAGCAAGCAAACCTAAGTACGTACCAACCAAACATTAGAACATGATAAAATGCATAATCTAACATTAGGGCAGGAACATATTGAAAAACCTAGCTAAAACAAGAACGCTTAGTCGGTCACTCAATCTATTAATAACTTAGGAGCATAAAATATAAACTTAGGGCAAGGAATATGAGAAGAAAGAAGAGGGCAGAAACACATAATTAATGTCATAGTGAGATACTCCCATTCTCAAAAACAAAAAACAAGAACACAAAAAAAATAATAGGACAGGGAACTAGAAATTAAAAAACTTGTCAATTGCGAGAAGGTGAAGCTTTGAAGGTTGAAGACTTCTCCATCCAAAAACTGTTAGAGCTGATTCGTAGTAAGTCTCTTTTCCATGCAAGTTTTTACACCCTAGAGTTTTGGAATAATTGGCTCCCAAGCAAAGTTAACATCTGTCTTTGAGCAATACAAAACGCCCTCCCAAGTCATGCAAATCTCATCTATCATGGGTTGATTTTAGAAGATATAAGCCGTCCATTTTGTGCATATGAAGAGGAGTCATTATCCCACCTGTTTTTTAAATGCCCTAAGGTGATTCCTCTGTGGAAAAAAGTTTTTCCTTGGTTGAATATTCTCCCTTCGTCTGTTGTTTCTTTTCCCGACATCTCTGCTATTGGGACTTCTCTGGGCTCAAAGTTAGCGACTTCAAGAAAAGTGTTTGAAGGAATTGCCTACGTTCTTATTTCCGATATTTGATACATGCAGAGGAGTCGGCAAAGGAATCAATAATTCGAGATCGGACGTGTTCTCATTAATCCAGCATCACTCTCTTTTTGGGATTCAGTGTAAAAGTAAGAAATCAGATTTTAATTGAGATAATTGGATAGCAAATCCGTTGGAGTTGGTACAGTCCTCCTAGCTTAAGGGTATTTTGTGTATGTTTTCTTCATTCTCTTAAGCTCGGTTTTTTGATGAACGAAGCTCCTCCTTGGTGCTGAGTTACCATTGTATTTTCGTGTGAATATCACAAAAGTCCTTAGCCTTTAAAAAAAAAATACATCAAGCTCGGACAATACTCGTGAATTTAGTAGCAAAACTAGAACGTTTTTAAAGGTGGTGGATGGAATTTTCAATGTGTTTGAGTAAAAGGTTAACTAATTTACAATATTTATACTATAAAATTTTACAAAAGTTGAAGAAATTAGGAACGACCGCTCATGCTATCTCTTTGTCTTGTTGCTATATGACTTGAAGGACTTGCCAAAATGATGTTGTATGTATAATGTATTAACTAGTACCACCTAAAAAGTATTCATAGATAACATAAAACCGGAAAACAATTAACTAAATCGAAGATAACATATTATTCATAGATTTTTTTTATCTGAAAATGATGTATATAGCTAGAAACATTTATAATAGATGTTTTCAAATCACAAACGCTTAAATGAGTAAATGATAAAATGATATTTTAAGTGTTTATAAGTGTGAAAACGCTTATAATATATGCTACTAGAAGTATATATCTTATTATTATTTTTTTAATTTATTCTTAACAATCAAAAAACACGTTAGACAAAACCTTACATTTCTTTTGTTAGCTTGTCTGTTCTGAAGCTAGTTTTATACGATGGAAAGTGACATAAAGTTTTACGACTAACTTTTGTAGAACTTTTTTTTTAAACCCATTTTCATTTTCCACAAACATGAATTTTCAATAAATTAATATCACTACCCACCCTTATCGTTTTCGACTTTTTAAAGCCATATGAAACCATAAACACAAATATATATTTAAAAAAAATTCTACTAAACAAATATATGAATTAAGGCTGTGTTTGAAAGTTTTCTTTTCTTTTTTATGAAAAGCGGGATTCATCTAGTAAGAAAGGAAAAAAGAAACTTAAAACGTCTCAATTATACGCCAGAAGGCCGACGACGCCAACACCCAACGGATTAGAAATCCAATTTCCTCAAAAAGACCCCATTTTTTTCCTTCTACTCTGCATCCAAATGAGTGAGAAAGGTTGTGTTTGAAAGCAATAGTAACCAGAAGCTGGAGCTTTTATTCGAACACATATACCTAACATGAAAGCTATAATTAAACCCAGATAATGTAAATTATAAAGTGACAGAGAAAGATAAATATAAAAAATGACATTACGCAGAAAAACAAGTATATTGATAATATTATATATAAAAAACTTCCAACTAATTTTTATGTGCATGTTTAGTATCACCGAATCAATGTGGTTGACACCGTAACTCAAAAATCAGGACAGAACCAGCTTTCTTTATGGTGAAAATCTGCAACGAGTAAATTAAAGAGTCGATGAATGAGTTAAAGAATCTTGTTCTGCGGTAAAGTAAAAAAAGAGTACCTATTTAACAGTGTCATGTAAATTATTACTGAGGCATTCATCACATCAATAAATTCTGACCCCTAAAACTGAACCCCCACGGCCTAGTCACCATAAATGACTCATTCTGGCTTCAATACTTTGTACCATCCTTTTGGGATGGGTACAAGTCAAGTAAGCCAAGGTGGTCAATACTCGGTGACTAGCCTTCATTCTGAATTCATTTTTTTACAAATTCAAGTACATATGATTTAATTTACAAAAGGAGTTGGTTAAACTAAAATGGCCAGAGATCACCCCAAAGCGATCTTCTTGCTTGATGATGCAGTGTTGGGTTCTTGCTTTTTGTCACGATCACCCTCTCAAAACAACCCTCCGTTCCACCATGGTTTGTGGCTCGACAAACATCCATTTCGACCCTTTTACCCCTTCTTATTGGAGAGTAAATAATTCTTCCCCAGCCACTTCCAAGATCTGCACGAGTGCTATCGTTTGATGCTGCTTCTTCTTCTTCATCACTTTGTGATGTGGTGTAAGGTTCATTGATATCAGATTCATACTTGACTATTCTTTTATCATTTGTAATATCCTCGGGTTCTGAATCAAGTAGGTCATCTGTTGCATAAATCATAATCAAGGATGCATAATTAGGCCTTAAAAATCAAACTTGACATATGTAAGCAGATTTCACTATACAATCTAAGATTGTATATTGATTTTGGACATCAAAGAGGAAAATGATAGAGGATCATTACAAAGGGCAAATTTTACCCAGGTACCTTTAAATTGTTCCGCAGAGATGGATTTAACCAAAAAGAAACAGGTCAAATTGGTCGAAAGTCATCCAACATGTATTCATATGCAAAACACCTCCTAGATCAATTTATTAAAACTAGCATCATATCCGCAATGCGGCGCGGCAGGAAATAGTTTATGTTTTGCAACATGTCGTTTTCAAGAATGTAATGGTATGTTATTCGCGCGATTCAATGTCACGAAAAAGTTTTTGTTCAGCAACATGTGTTTTTTTCTATTTCTTTTATTTCCATCAACTCTTTTATTAATTTTAAAAAAAATAAAATAAGAAAAAAATTCTATTTATGAAATAAGGATAAAGAAAGATAATAAGATCTTGGGTATTGTGTTGATGTAGATCGAGAATTGTGTTAGTATGGGAGAGTGTTGGTGAGAGGGTATATTTTAAATGAATGAAGAGTCAAAGTAAATCATGAGAGAGTGAAATGGTTAAAGATTAAGCAGGTGATATTAATTTAGATAGAATGAAAAGGTCATGATGTTGTCTTGATTAAAATTTAAGAACCCCTTTTAACTCGGTCACCATATCCACTGATCCACACAATTTGCCACCCCTCATACATACAATAAAATATTGTCC
Organism: Drosophyllum lusitanicum; assembly: GCA_032274825.1. Lineage (NCBI taxonomy): Eukaryota > Viridiplantae > Streptophyta > Magnoliopsida > Caryophyllales > Drosophyllaceae > Drosophyllum > Drosophyllum lusitanicum. Next base: position 5,173 of record JAUEJL010080112.1, read on the forward strand.
TTTTCTAAAATCTTTGTGTTGATGAATATATTCCTTTTTCTTTTTCTCTTCAAGATCTCAATAATTACGAAATAACTCCTGAACTTCAAGTTTCTTAAAAAGAACCTTAAATTTTATTTTTTAAAAAGCCTATTTCGCATCATGTTTTAAATTTTCAATAATAATAATAATAATAATAATAGTAGTAATAATAATAGTAATAGTAATAATAATATTATTATTATAACTACTAATCGTACTACCATTATTATTACTATTATAATTATTATTATAAATTTATAACTACTAATCGTACTACCATTATTATTATTATTGTTGTTATTATTATTATTATTATCAATATTAGGTTATTTAGGAACCTAAAAATATCATGAAAGTAGGTTTAATCTTCAAATTTAGAACTTATTTTGGCTTTCTTTTGTTACATTTTTTAAAAAATATATGTTTTTAGGACCCCTTACAACGCTGGGGCCATTGAAATAATTGATTAGATGAAACCTCATTAAAGCAACCTCGAAGTGGGGAGGGAGAGGGGTTAGAGTGGGGGTATCAATTGATCGGTTATGCAATCTCTGAATCATGCTGTTTCTGCCTCCGGACATGATGGAGTGCTTTTTTATTTTTTCCAAATGAAAGTACAATAATTAATTAATTTGAATAATAAAATATAAAATGCAAGAGGTACGTACCACAGTCGCTCTCAAAATCCTCATGGTTCATTTTAGCTCGTTGCTCTTTAAGTGTATCGAACTTCATACCGTCAAGTGGCCATGCTTCGCTGAAAGAAAGAAAAAAGTATACACATGAATGTTTAGTGTCATGACAATATGACATAAAAGGTGGTGGGAGATGTGATCCTGACTCATTTCAAGTGAAGAAAGCTTTGTAGTATGATTTGCAAGCGAGATTTCAGATACTATAGCATAAAAAAGCAAAACATGTACCGACTTATGGACCGGGTTCGTACTAAATGAAAATGTGCACAAAAGTTGCAATAATTAACGTTTTGAAACGTTCAATGAATCACATGTCTCCTGCTATTCAAAGTTTCAGGTTACATTTACTTCTTTGCCATATCATGTCAATACTAAAGATTAATGAGGTTGATTTGGATTCATTGGATTCCCTTATTAACATGAAATGTAGTCATATGCTTTCATAAAACCATGCATCTACTCAAACAATGCATTTTAAAAAAGTATTGAGGTTATATACATTTTAGAATCTTCATTAACTGGATTAATACCATTTACCAAAGTTAAAAGAAAACAATGAGTACTTGCCTGGGTCGAGGACCTCGCCTGAACACAATGTAACAAAATTTCTCATCTTCAAAACCACGTAAAGGCACACCAGTTGATTGCTAGGAAATAAAAACATATAGCCACAGTTAATAGCAGTCACTTTATTTTCTCAACATCATAAACGTGATTGCATCTCATAAAGAAAAATAAAAAATAACTCATCTTAGTGGGTAGTTGTGTACATCAACAATTACTTTGAGCCCAATATAAAACAAGCAAACATAGTTATACTCCTAAATGTAAAGTGCACGTCTTCGACCACCCAAGTCTAATAGAAAATAACAAACTCGAGTATCATAAGTCAGTACTGCTGGCCTCCTAAATTGGCTATTCTGTGAAATCTGGAAGATCCTAAATTGGCTATTCCTCTCGGCCAATTATTTTCACCAATTAGCTTCTCTCATCTTAAAGGTATTTGTCAATTCTTTTTGAGTAAATGGGTAATAGCAACTGTCAAATTAGTCTAGCAGACAAATTTGCCTTCCAAAAACTATAATACAAATTTATATGCGAGTGAACAAACTTGTCAGAAGACATGAGACAAGGGCGATTCACTTCGCGTGTGTATCACACACAAAATTGTGAATTAAGTTGCAAATAGTAACTGCAATTGAAAATTTTGTGAATCTGGTCAAAATGTAAACTTGAAATCAAAGTTACAAATTTAGGTAATCAACATTGCCTCACCCTTTTTCATGATACACACGCGCGCGCACACACACAAACACATATATATAAGTATATGTATATGTATGTATATCAGAACTTCAATTCACAATTTTGTGAATCTGGTCAAACTTGTGAATCACAATTACAACTTAGGGAACCAACATTGTCTCATGCTTTCTCACCACATATCTCTATGTGTGTAGGTGGTTATTTATATATATACATAGGGGAGGGTTCATTTGAGACCATCCTTATTGCGAGTACCGCGAGAACCAATCTTGGCCCTTAATTAAGATAAATCAATAGCCAATAAAAATGATGGTTCATTAATGACGCATTAATGAGGGGTATTGTGGGAAGATCAAGCCTCGCTCTTTATTGACAGACCACCCAAATGCAATTCACGGATGAGAAAATATATAAAAGACCAAAACATCCCTATTAATGAGTCATTAATGAGTAATTGAGTATTAAAGGTGATTACAAATGGTACTCGCGATAAGAACGGTTCTCAAATGAACTTCTCCCTATATATATAGGGGATGGTTCATTTGAGAACCATTCTTGTTCCGAGTACCAATCTTGGCCCTTGATTAAAATAAATCAATAGCCTATAAAAATGACGGCTCATTAATGATGCATTAATGGCTCATTAAAGATACATTAATGGCTCATTAATGATGCATTAATGAGGGGTATTTTAGGAAAATCAAGGCTCGATCTTTAATGACAACTCACTCGGACGCAATTCACGGTTGGAAAGTTATATAAAAGACCAAAATACCGCTATTAATGAGCATTAATGGCGGTTACAAATGGTAATAAAAACGGTTCTCAAATGATCTTTTTCAATATATATATATATATATATATATATATATAGGGAGAGGTTCAATCGAGAACTGTTTTTCGTACGAGAACTATTTGTAACATCATTAATGACACATTAATAGGGGTATTTTGGTCTTTATATATTTACCCAACCGTGAATTGCATCCAGGTGAGCCGTCATTAATTTGCGAGGCTTGATTTTCCAAAAAAACCCTGATTAATGCATCATTAATGAGCCGCCAAAAATTCTAAGCCATTGATTAATTTTAATCAAGGGCTAAGATTGGTTCTCGTACGAAAAACAATTCTCACTATATATATAGGGGAGGGTTCATGCGAAAAGTGTTCTATTTGCGAAAAGTGCGAGAAGCAATCTCAGCCACTTATTTGTATTTGATCTAGTGGTATAGATTAATCATGTTATTTATTTATTTTAATTTAAAAGGGTATAATCGCAAAGCAAAACTTTTCTCTCTTCAATTTATTTCTCTCTCCATTTCTCTCCTAAATTTTGAATCAAAAACAAAATATTTTACAATATGAACACAGCCAAAAGTATTTTATTTCTCTCTCTATCTTCCATTTCTCTCTCTCCTTAATTTACGAGTTTTTTATCATTATTCTGTTCAATAATGAACACAACTAAAAGTATACGAGTTTAAGATGAATTTTACAATATTCAATACTGAACACGGCTAAAGATATGTGAGTTTTTCCATCATTACTATTTTAAGTCAATTATTTTTTGCTTGTTCACAAATGAATTTAAGCTTGTTCCCTACAAACAACTATTAATAATTTATAATTCTTATTTTCAGTGAATAATAGTCTAAAAATTTTTCTCCTTGTTCCTCCTTCGTGGTTTTTCTTCATAATAGTTCATAGAGAAACTATATATAATCTACAAAATTTTGTAATTATTCACCCCAAATCATGATTGTTCACTAACAAACAACAGAAAAAACCATATAATCTAAAACCTAAAATTTTAGGTATGTTGCAAAATCGTAAAATACAACCCAAAACACCTTTCTAGTTAAAGCAACCCAAAAAATTGTATCAATAAATATGGTATAAAAAACTAATTCTTATTTGTAATCAAATAAATCTGTGCTATCATCGGCTACCGGCACTTTTTTTCTTGACAATGAAGTCCCCGCCACCGCCACTTGGTACAATCTCCGGCCACTGGCGATTACAGGGGTTGATATGGATCAAAATGCTCGGTCCAAGGACGGGTAACACAGATCCACTCTTAATTGTTCCATCTCATGCTTCTTCTTGACCTGATTTGTCAAGAACCATGGAGAAAACCCTAAAAATGGGCCGCACCTAGCTGATGGGGATGTGACAGACGGTGAACGAGATGATGACTTAGGTTGTCAGCAGTGTCCTATGCAGTTATCTCGGTCAAAAATCAAATATCGGTCAAGGACCGAGATTTGAAATAGCGGTTATCGCAGCGAGATATCGGTGGGATATCGGATTTTTATATTATGTAGAACATATGTATATATAATCAAAATCATAAAAAAATTAAATAAAAAGCATAGAACTCCAAGTCAAAAGAAGAAGGCCTCTATTTGTTGCTTGTACAAGAACGAAACAAGGGAAATGTGTGTTAATTAGGTTTTAAGGTTGAGAAATAGGCTATTAAAGTGGACAGAAGAAAATCCCGGCCAATCTCGGCCAAATCTCGGCTAAATATCGGTCAATCTCGGCCAATCTCGGCGAGAATATCGGTTCCGATATATACAACCGAGATTTTCAACCGATATTTTTCCTAATTCCGAGATCCGAGATCTCGCCGAGATATCACCGAGATCTCGCCGAGATTAACTGCACAGGCAGTGTCGTGTTATAGCGTTCATTTGTTTGGCGGCAATGAGAAAATTTGTTCTTTAGTCGTTTATCTGTTAGATGTTGTGTAGAGCGGTCAGTGACGGTGGTCAGAGAATTTGTTCGTCAGCCGTTCATCTGGGAGACAATGTCCTCACCGAATGATCCTGAAAGTTCCGTTGACCTCGCACGTTGCCGTCGCCATTGCCGGTTTGCAACTGTTCTCTTCTCCTTAAATGGTGGTTGAAAGACGAGTTTTGGTGGAGATGGGTGTGCGGCCGGTAGGGTTTGAATGGGAGAAGATAAAGAGAGTATTTAAGTTATGGTTTTGACTTTTGATCATACCCATCTTTATATTAATTACTTAGTTGAGATATAATAGGAAATTCAATCAATTTAGGATTTAATCAACAAAACAAAATTCCTTTACTAACCTTTAAGGGCTTCTAAAAAATCACTTCACATTCTCTTTATTTACGCTTGTGCCACATTCTATTTCGTAGATTATTCTGATCAATGGTTCAAGATGCTTCTCGTACTTTTCGCAAAATAAATGTTTTTCGCGTGAACCATCCTATGTATGTGTGTGTATATATATATATATATGTATACACATACATACATACAGGGGAGGGTTCAAATGAGAACTGTTTTTCGTACAAGACCTGCGAAAACCAATCTTAGCCCTTGATTAAAATTAATCAATGGCTAAGACCTGCGAGAACCAATCTTAGCCCTTGATTAAAATTAATCAATGCCTAAGAATTCTTGACGGCTCATTAATGACGCATTCATGAGGGGTATTTTGGGAAAATCAAGCATCGCAAATTAATGACGGCTTCACGGCTCACCCGGGCGTAAATCCCGGTTGAGTAAATATGTAAATGACCGAGATACCTGTATTAATGAATCATTAATGGTGTTACAAACAATTCTCGCAGTTCTGATACGAAAAACAGTTCTCGATTGAACCTCTTCCTATATATGTGTGTGTGTGTGTGTGTCTATATGTATGTGTGTATGTATGTATGCGTATGATTATACGTATGTGTAACGCGTATTTTAAGAGCATATTTGAGATAAAAAAACCTTGTATGAAAGTTGTGATGTCGTCCTTTGCAAGCGCTGGACAAAATGACAATATTTCCCAGTGTTGGTCAAGGGACAAGCTCCATCATGAGGGCACTGAAACAACAAATAATTGCATAAGCAGAAGCAGTTTCACCACATGATACCCTGAAAATTACAAAAATAAACACTGTAGGGTTTCTGAACTCACTGGTGCTACTATATGTGCACCACAATTTCTGGTCATCAAATCCATAGAGGTTTCATTAGATGCCTTGGCTAATTTGCGGCTTTTCTGGAAAGTCAATGACAATCAATAAAGGCTCAAAATATGTGTAGTCATGACAAATTACAAGACAACCTCATGCAGAACACTTCCTGTGAAGTTTATAAGTAAACTCACTTACCCTGTTTTCCATCCAAAGAATGTGAGACCGTACTTGAGATATAATATTTGATCCATGTGGTGTTCCAGGTTCCAACAAAACCTGTTCAAAATAAAAAAAGTAATGGCATAAAAACCAAATTGAATTTGTATCAATTATCGTGTTTTATTCATATACCAAAAATCATACATAAGTAAAAAAATTAAAACAAGACTACTAGCTGTAATCACGATGGAAAATAAAGACATGTCGTAGAAGAATATATGTTTAGCAAATATGGTCATAACACTCCAACAAGGGCAATCTTTTGACTTATAACTTATAAGCATGCATATGATATTGGTTAGAGCTTATCATGGGGATGAAATTTACCAAAATATCTTGTGTAAGATCCCACAACTGGCGTACAATGGTTATTCTATCCTTTAACGATGGTATTTCCCCAAGTGCATATGACTACACGAAAGATAAAGGAAAAACATTTAGATAAATTGAAAATGAAATTAATTGGAGAAATTGTCATTGATTTATGCTGTAAAGCATAAATATTTATTACAGAAAAATTGTATGGTGAACTAAATTATGCTTACAGAGATGACAAGGTCATGCTTTCTATCAGACTTGCTTATATTTTGACTTAGTGCTTGAATGCTACCATAGCTCTGTATGTCTGGCAAATTCTTCAAACCTAAAGCACAAAAAAATTATATATTTACCCTACAAGACACGATTTTAAAATATGGATATTATTATTTTCTTGATTTACATTGTGTGTATACACCAGATCAGCAGAGCCATAATAAAAGAAAGAAATTTGATTTTAAAATGTTGATTATTGTTAAAAGAGATTGGAGATGGATCAAAATCCATACCTTTTATAAGGCTTAGACCTGCTCGTTGCATGGACTGGGATGGCTCAATTATATTAACTCTTTCCAAAGAATGTGGCCATACTTCACGCAAAGCCCTGAACAATGTTTTCAATAAAAACATCGCATAATGCAAATAACCAAATTACAACAAATGCCCTTCTGTTTCAGAAAGAATCATTTGCAAAAACATCGTTCCAATTAATAAAAACCTAGAACAACTTGCACTTCTTAAGTTACATTCTCTAGAAATAAATAAAAAATCAATTAAAAAAAACCACTCTATAACAAGTGTATTGCACATTAAGAAAAGTTATCCTGAAAATGTTGCAACAATTAGAAAGAGGATAAGATCGGTGTAGCAATTTCTCACCAGAAAGCAGAACCCGTACCAGCCCCAAAATCCAACACTCTTGTAGGTGAAAACTCAGGTATCCTTCTTTTAACCTAGAATAAAGTTCAATAGCAAGGAAAGAAGGATCAGATTCTTTGATGTATTAATTATTAACAGAAAGAGAGTTAAGTGTGCAATCTATCACACAAGAGTGGGAAAAACTACAAGTAATTAGTTTCTTTTCCTTCAACCTTTTATTTACATGGGTTTAGTGGGATCTTGAAAATAACTGTTTAAGCCAATATAACTAAAACCTACAAAAACCAACTCCATGCACATACAAAATATCACCATAAAGAAGAATAGCAAAAATTGATATTATTATAATAAAAACATATCTAAACTTGACAAAGAACTAAAAACATATCTAAACTTGACAAAGAACTAAAAACATAAAACATATAAGCAGAGAGAAGACGGATATACCTCAGAGAGGACTCTATGGCAAGCTGAGAAAACTGCAGGCATGCGAGAAGCAACATAAGCAATTGTCTGGTCATCTCTGTATTTAAGACCAATGTCACCATAGCTGCTCTTAATTTTCCATCGCTTTGAGCATCCAACATATTTCAATGGATCTTCAACAAGCTCCCTGGCAGTAGATGCAGCTAACTGTAAATTAACATCCTTGATAGCATTAAATGATTCTGATAACCTGGCCACTTTCCTCTTCATGTGTTGATCTTCTTGGTCTGCAATCTCAAATCGAAAATCTATGTTAGCAGACAATATTAAACAATTAGGGCTAGAACCATTCCTTGCTAGTTTGAGAGTAAAGTCTAGCAATATATACAGATGTAACTGCACACAAGTGCAACATAGGCCCTTAATTATAAAGTCCCTAAAGAATATGTTGATTTGTCAAAAACATAAACAATGTTGTAATAACTATGATAAGAATATACGAGAGTGATGCTAGTAATTTCCATCTTAGAAAAAGACAGAACCACGAGTAAATTTAACATTTCTCTCTTTGCATTATGGAGGAAACAGAAGGGACGGGCATGACAGGAAGTGGTTAAATAGATAATCATAACCAGAGTATTCTTAGGAATTCAATGATGTGGGAAGAAGTTATGCACACTCCAAGACCTTGATCATTTCATCACTTCTAGCTTTATACGGGGTTTATTTTGAGTCTATAGCAACTTACAGGGAGTAAAGGCATGTTCTTCTACCCTTCGCTCAACCAATTACAGTTCCACACATACCAATAAACGAAATTAAGGTGAATTTCACCAATCCCTACACTAAATTGTATAGCTTTAGCTAGGATTTGATTCAAACTCATTATTTGGCAGGGTACAAGGATCTGCATATGTTGTTGACATCCTTGCTATGGCAGTCTGCTCCTATTTAGGAATTATCTCAACCAAGTGTCAAATGGACTTCCTTTTAATATCAATGCCTATTTGTACACCTTTCAAATTTCCACATATGGTTTATTATGCACTATGAATCTTAAAACATGATGAAATATATCGATTGTCATTCCATATGATCATTTCATTACCCCAAATTAGGTTAGGTTTTCAAGCGGTTTGTTCCTTCTTTCACAGTTTCGATAGGATTTTAGGTGGGTATATACAGAGATACGAGGGAAATGACCTCGAATATAGCTTTTGATGGCTCTTCGGAGACGGAGGGGGACGACATAGCATCCTTTTGATTGCTTGCTTGCTGCTTTAAGGGTTTCGGCGGTGAATCGCGGGACAATTTCCGATACTGCAGCCGCCATTTTGCCGGCAGCAGTTGGGGAAAAAGGGGCGACGGCAACGCTGTGAACTTCAATATCTCCGATGTCCTGTTTATCCTGCCAGGGCTTTGTATGAAACTATGAAAGTAGGGTTAAAGACGGGGAAAAAATTGGGATAGCAGCGCATGGTTGATAAAAGTTATTTTTTTTTTAATCTGTGCACCAACAAGTCCAGAACCCAGGAAATATGTACGATAGGTATTTTTACTGTAACACTCCGTTTCCGGAGGCTACTCATACGATACAAACCAGAGCAAAAATCTAAGAATTAATACCTTAAACGACTCGTGCTATATTCTCGATCTCTTTACCCTTCAATTCCCGTGTAAACCTGCCGCATGAAAAAAAACGCGGCTGAGCCAAATGCCCAGTGCGCGGATACAAAACCAACAAAATAATACGAACAAAACAAGACATATCGAATACTATGTCCGGAAATAAATAACAACTAATATAAAACAGAACCATAACTAAGGAATCAATGGGGTACAAACAATCCGAGCTCAATAATACCGACACTTGTATAAAACAAGCACCAGCCAATAAACAATGGGTACATGGACCTGTAGATCCAAAGTACCAAACAATGGTGGATAAGGTGTTGAGCACTACGCCTCTATCCACAAACAATAACAATACAATAACTATGGTTAACCAATACGCCTCCTAAAACCTTTATCACACCACAATGAGGAGACGCCGTAACAAATCACACCGTTACGGAAGTGTCACGCCACAGGTGCCACAGTGACGCGCCTATGGTACCCACATAGGTGGTTAATAGCTCGCATACCCAAAGTAAAACAATAAGACAATATCAATGAAGCAATAACAATAAGATACTAACAATGACACACTCTCAATAAGGAACTCTAAAGAGGTATATAACAATAAACAATAAGTCTATGAACGAACGAAGTCTAACTAATCTAACTAAACAGTATAAGACGTGAAAAGAACTAAGTTTAGTTTTGATGTAAAAAGACAAGGTTTTGGGACTAACTTATATACAAGTTTTTAAAACAAGATAGTTTGAGAAAACTTGATTTTAAAGAAAACAAGAATCCTTATTAAAAGAGTAGATATACGTACGA
>JAUEJL010080123.1:0-15381 GCA_032274825.1 Drosophyllum lusitanicum
CATACACACACACACACCTATATATATATATATATATATATATATATATATATATATATAAGGGAGAGTTCAAACGAGAACTGTTTTTCGTACGAGAACTGCGAGGACCAATCTTAGCTCTTGATTAAAATTAATTAATGACTAAGATTTTTTGACGGCTCATTAATAACTCATTAATGACGCATTAATGAGGGTTATTTTGGGAAAATCAAGTCTCGCAAATTAATAACGGCTCGCCCGGGCGCAATTCACGGTTGGGTAATTTATAAATTACCAAAATGCCCATATTAATGAGTCATTAATGGCGTTAAAAATAATTTTCGTTTGAACTTTTGCATATATATATATATATATATATATAATTAAAATTTATAATATTATATAATTACCAAGTATGTAAATTAGTTGGGCTTGTTTAGGCTTTTTTAAGCTTGAGTTTGAGCTCGGTTTGTGTAAACTCGTTTAAACTTGGATCGTTCAGTCTTTGTATTGTTTAATTTTTCATTAAAATTATATATAAATAATATAGACATTAAACATATTGAATGTTAATTATATTATATATAAAGTTCGTTTAAACTTGTGAGTAGGGATGGCAATAGTCATTCAATTCGCCCGATCCAATCCATCGTTGGTGGATATAGTCGGAACTAAAGGATGAATATCGGATGTAGAGTGGATATGAATAATGATTATTCGTCAATGGATGAATTCATTAACTCGAAATTAAATAATAAAGTTTTATAAATCTGTATATTTACTATATATTTAACATTTATATATAAATATAATATTGAAGATATATATAGTATATATATGTTCAAAATTATAATATTATATAATTACAAAGTATGTTTTTTTGTTTTGGTTGTAGTTATATTAAGTTATATTTTGATTCATATCTTTTTTTAATAAAAAAACTATGTATTTATGTCAACAAAAATCATAAATTATATATAAATATATGATATTTTCTTTGAGAAAAAGAGTTATTTCGACATTCAATGGATATTCATTTACCCGTCTAATCCGATGGATATGGATATGGAAGGATGAAACAATTTAAAGTGGATATGGATAATGAAAAACTAAATGAATACGGATGTGAATATGACATCATCCGATCCATTATTATCCTTATTTACGAGCTTATACGAGGTCACTCTTTGAGGCTTGGATTCTGACTTGTTTACTATATAAGCTTTACTCTTTGAAGCTTTACTCATTTACTCGTTTACTATTTCTGATTTGTAGTTGTTTATTGTTGATTTGGATGTTCATAACCGATCGATCGGTATGGTTTTGGGGAGGACTCATTGTTTTAGCAATGAACAAGCAAGGGATCAAGGGTTTGGTGTGATTAATCTTTAAATTGATGTTTATGGTTTGTTCCTTAATGATTTCTGACTATAATGGAGCGTGAATCATGGACTTAAAATTAAGAATCAAAAACTTAATTGCTTGATCGGGTATGAGATCGATGAACTATCTGTTGAATGTCCTTCTACGCAGGGCCTTTGGTGCAAAATAGCTTTATGCACATCACTCTGTTGCATAGGAAGGGTTGTGCGCAAATCTCTTTGTGCAAAGGAAGCCCTGCTGGGTTGAACAACATGTAGTGCAGTCTTTCGTGAAGTGTTAGTGTCTTAGTATTAGATTTTGAATAGTTGCCAACCTAGTCTAGATATCTATGTTAGGTTGTTTTGAGATCTCGTGTTTACTGAAATTTGGTTACTTCTAGTTTCTGGACCTCTGGTGAGTTAAGTTGTTTCTATACAATGACAATACCATTTTTTAATAAGTTTACTTCGATGATTAACTTATGTTATGTGATACATACGTGAATAGTTTATTTGTCTTACTTGATATGACATGCATGTGTTCCTAATTACGTGAGTTTAATTCAGTATATTGCATGCTACGAATATTTAACGGATTATATACATGTGTTCGAACTTAGTGGACAGGGGGTAATAACCTTACATGCTTATATACGAACTACGAGCCTAGTTGGAATGTTATGACCTTTTTAGGATATAGTTATAGTCATACGAGTTTCCTGGCTTTCTAGAAATTTTTGGTTACACGTGGTGGGGGTACCTTGTGTGCTTTTTTGCTGGAGTGATATGTGACCATTTGGTTAAGTAATATGCAAACCATCACGAGGATGTGGGGAGGAGATAGACGATTGACCTCCGTTTGTACCTAAACTCGAATGACAACGTGAGGTACTTGTACTTTGCACATTCGGATTAGTGAAAGCAGAGTCTAAGGTATACTTATGTAAATATTGGGACTAGCTACTCAATTGGTACACCGGTTGCCTGACACGTGAGTAGTGAATTGAGTTTCCTTTGTGGGTTTAAACTCTACATTAGGGATACCTTATCGATATATGATACGATTATGACTATGATTATGATATGAATATTTGATTTACTTGCCTTGACATGATCAATATTTGACCCGTTTTCTGTGTTATTTGTTTTATGCGAAACTCGGAGACGGGGTTAAATATATGATAGGTTGGGTGTGGTTAATTAATTATTGTCATATCTGATTTAATTGATATTGTTTTCACGATTTTGGTTGTCTAACTCCTATTATCTCACGAAGAGTAAACTGACACTTGTTTATTTGAAATGCGTACTCGTAAAGGTGGCTTAGGAGTACTAATTGGTGAGAAGGGCACTTACTTGGTAGTTTGGACTTTAGATAGTTTTGATACCATGTAGACAATTCTAATTATTATTTATGCATTTGAAGTTATGTAATGGTTTTTATTGTCAACGATTTACGATGGTGTCACTGTGGATTGAACGATTGAAACTTGCCTTTAGGTGGAACACATTTATTACACACATGATATTAAGTCTTCTATTGTTATTAACCGATTAAATATTAAAAGTTTTTTAAAATGGCTAATTTTGAAAATGAGGCTATTACACTAAGTTTGTTATTTGGTCTGATTTTAAATAGTTTCGAATGTGTCAATCTTGTATGCTTCATCCAACTCGAATATTGTCTGCACACCTTAATTCATGTTTTGAATCTTGATTTAGGGCACATGTCTGATTTTAGTTTAGGTTTTGTTCATCTTTAGTTTAGGCCTCAAATATTGTAAAATGTTGTTTGCATGTCTCTTAACACATGGATTTATAAACATAAGAGTAGAAATTATAAAATGATTCATTTTTAACTTAAAATAAGGGGCTCACTCTAATATTTATAAAAGTACAATGATAAATCGTGTTTAACCGAGCGGATCTTAATCCATCGCTATGATAAAGCAAAGATTAATACTGCCACGACAGTAACGTGTTAAATCATCTTCATCAGAGCCCAAAAGCCCGTCTTTGGATGAAAAGTGAAAAAACGGGCCTCACTTCAATCTATTTTCTTAATAATTCATCCACGAGATCGTGGAACAAGCGGAAACCCCCAAAGATTCGTCTTTGATCTTGGAGAGAGAGAGAGAGAGAAAGAAAACTGCTTGTAATCTATCTAGAGAGAGAATCAGCAGATCCTGAGATTGTGAATCATTCATAACCTCATCTCCTTCCTTACGTTTTTTCAGCGATAAACTTTCAATTCATCGCATCCCCTTTGAATCTGCTGCAAAAATACCAGAAGACACGAAGACTATTTCTTACGGGTTTCCCATCTCGTAATTACCCATGTACGCTTACGAATCCTTCTTTATCACTCATCCTTGCTTCGATTCCAATTTATACGTTGCAATTTCACAAATTTCTGATTAGGTTTTGTTCTATGATTGCGAAATTTTAGGTTTTATTGCGATGTCCTCATTATCGATTAATGTAGCTGCTAATTACTTTTGATTTTGTTGATAAAAGTAACCAAGTTCGCTCTAATTTTGGGCTTTTTTTTATTGACTATAGTGCTTTTTTTGTCCTATGATCCATTAATTGGTAGGTATAAACTGACCAAATTGGTTGATCTTGATTTCTGTAAATTTGATCAGTTTTATTATGTTTTAAATTCTTTATTGCAAGTGCTGTTTTGTTTAAGGGATACTGAATTTGGTTGGTTTTTTCCCCAGTTTAATCATTAATGGTTTACAACTCTAGTGTCTGAATATGGCATATCTATTTGTTTGAAATAAATTAAAGATTGTTCTGAGTAACTGCAAACTTCATGGGATGTGAAATTTCAAGAATTTACTAAAGAGCTCTTTTTCTTTGTTTATTTTTTCATGGATGCAGGGATTACAGGATGCCTCATAATGAAGTCGACGAAATCGATTACATGGCTGAAGAAGTAGATGTTTTAGATTTTGTGATGGATGATGTGGAGGCAGACGGCGGTGTTGATCGAGTTGTTGATGATCATGATATGGTTAGTTTGCTGTTGTGCATCCGAGTATTGTTTACCACTTATGGCAATTAGAGGTGGTAAAATCTGACCATTTATATAAAAAAGCATTGATTTTATCTTGAATGGGTCAAACAGGGAAAATTTATAAAAGGGTTGGTGGGTTGAAAGTATCCCAAAGTGTATTTACATGATTTTAACCTCTTAAATCACTTATCTGAAGTAAAAAAGACTACCTTTTGATAAATGTAGTTTTCTTGTTATCATGTTTAATACATTACTACTATTTTTTTAATTCCAGATGGACCAAAAGTGTTGGTGGGCCAACAAAACCTATTTCGACTCTTTTAAAAGGTTATCTGTTTTGACCGTGACCTGCACGCCATGCCTGTTTTATCACCTCTAATGGTTAATTTTGAATTGAGGGTCAATTATCACCTTACTTTACAAAAATAATCATTTTTAGTATCTTATGAAGGTGACTGATACGTCCTCTGCTCAAGCAAGGAGAGGTAAAGACATTCAAGGCATTCCATGGGAAAGATTGAATATCACAAGAGAAAGTTACAGACTTACAAGGCTGGAACAGTACAGAAACTATGAGAACATTCCTTTATCGGGTGATGCTGTTGATAAGGTATGAATTTATTAATTCTTTTACGTGTGTGTGTGAATAATATCATGCATAAGATATCCCTGAACACCCCCTTATTTTATTATTAAAACCTCTTTGTTATGTCTAGAAATGTAAACAAAAGCAGAAGGGTGGCAACTATTATGAATTTTTCCACAATACTAGATTGGTGAAGCCTACAATTCTTCACTTTCAGGTATAGAGAATAAATTTTTTATTTTGTTTGGAATTGGTAATTTAACAATTCGACATGATCAATACGTGATTTTAATTAAATATGTATATAATTTTTCAGCTAAGAAATCTGGTGTGGGCTACCTCGAAACATGATGTATATCTCATGTCTAACTACTCAATCATGCATTGGTCATCTTTATCATTCAAGTTGACTGAGATCCTAAACTTCTCTGGGCATGTAGCACCTACTGAGGTATGCTTTGACATTTTTGTTGTTACTGAAGAAAGAGATGATATTTTGGCTTACTCTATTTATTTTCATTTTTATTTATTTATGATGTAGTAGTATTCAATGTTATATGCTTTTGTGGTTATCTAGAAACATGCCGGAAGTCTGCTGGAAGGTTTTACACAAACTCAGATTAGCACCCTAGCAGTTAAGGATGATTTTCTAGTTGCTGGAGGATTTCAAGGGGAGCTTGCTTGTAAGGTATTTCAACAGTATAATGGTCCAATTTTATTATTATTTTTATTTAATGATATTATTATTATTATTTGATTTTAATTCCTTCTCAGAGTGTCTTTTGCTGAAGGATCTAATAAAGATGAAACCTCATTTGTCAATGTTTATGTATATTGCATTTCTATACAATTTATAAATTAAGCTGAAAACGATAGTCGGCTAACCATTTTCTTTCGTATTAATACTTTTGTTTAATAAACTTATTTGGTTGCTAGCGTAACCTTGGGCATAATATTCAAATCATCAGCGTGTGTATATCTTTTTGGCCCTAGCTGCAGCATTGCTGAAGGGATATTGTGGAGATGTGCTGATTATATGTATTTGATGCTCTTAAATAAGTTCCTATTCTACTCAGAATGTTTTTTTATAAACCTTGTGAGTCTGCTAGACTGTATTGTGAACTAGTTGCAGACAAATAAGCACTTGGTATAAGTCATGCAAAATGCTCCCTGGTCTTTTTTTGCACTGCTGTTAGATGCGCAAACTGGATTGATGTGAAGGTTTTTTTTCTTTTTTTTTTACTGGATAGAGAAGTAAAGGACTTGATTTTTTTTAAGTGGTTGATCACATTATTGGTAAAATAATCTAATTTCGCAGAAAAAAAGGGAGCTAAAAAGAAGGAAAAATGATACAAGATTCCTAATTACTGATAGTTTACCAGATAAGCACATTTATATTTTTATCTGATCATTATAATAAGTCTTATATTGTACTCCTGGATTTTCAATTTGGTTCTGCTTGCAAGACCATATTTTGCCTTCTTGCAGCATAAGTTCTTGTTAGGAATATTAAATATTTTACTTCTTATCATTCTTCTGTCCAAGTACACTAATTAATAATCTTATGAGACCCAGAGAAAATATTTTACATGGACCGTAATAAGTAATCTTTAACACATGTGAAATATAATGTGATTTTTTTTATAGATATCACACGATTAAGGAAGTTGTTAATTAGGATCCTTTGTGTGGAGATTCTCTTAACTTGTATTTCCTCATTTACATGCACTTCCAATCAACGGTTACTTTTTTATAAACTTTATTGTCTTGTATGATGCTTGGTCTCTGATATTTTCATTTCTCTTGTTATATGATGCAGCGTTTGGATAAACAGGGAGTAAGTTTCTGTACAAGAACAACTTATGATGACAATGCCATAACAAATGCTGTTGAGATATATGACAGTTTGAGGTAATTACAACCTAGGGCAGATTAGTTACCCTAACTACAGGTGCCAAATGGATTAGTTCATTGTGAAGAAGGGTAATTTTTGGTACAAGTCAGACTGGGTTGACATGAAAACACTTGTTTTCTGTTTCAAAAAATTCTTGAACTTATAAAGAATTTGTTTGTCAAATGTGGTTACTAGTTATGGTATTTTTAATCGTTTTAATAATTTTTTTGAATTAAATGATTTAGGGGCTTTATGCATTAAAAGTACACTTTTCTGGCTTTTGATCCGTTATTTGACCGGTTCCGTTAATAGCTATACTTCTAGTTTCACCGTACGACTCACTAGAGATAAAAAAACCTGATTTGACTTGTTCATACCTAAATGGGCCGAAATTGCATCTGTATATATGATCTTGCTGGTGTTAACATGTTGATTACTGAGTTGGTTTGTAGTGGTGGAAAGCATTTTATGGCATCAAACAATGATGGTGGTGTGAGAGAATACGATATGGAGAGATTTCAGCTTATGAATCACTTCCGCTTTCCTTGGCCAGTGAATGTACGTTTCTAGCTGATTTTATTATTCAGATTCTCTTTCTTATTTGGTAATTAGTTAGAACAGGTTCAGGTCAAAACAGGCAAGTTTCGGACAAGTAGAAGCAGATTGGTTGGTTGACCAGGAACACCTTTTTCCCGAAATGTATCAGCCTGTTTTTTTAAAAAAGTATTTAGTGAAATATGATTACAGAAGTTATATATTTTTATGACAATCAAATATTTTTTTGATAATATGGACCTGGGAAGTTTTATGCATTAAAATTCAATGTTGGGCATCTACATGATCCATCTGACCAATTTCCTTTTGAGCCAATTTTCAATTGTTTTTTCTTCCCGGTTGAGCTTCTAGAGATGAAACATAACCTGAAAAACGCATTCATAAGTGAGTGGAGTGAATCAAAATTGTCACCTCTATTAAGGTCCATAGATCTGTTGTCAGTCGTATAATTTGTATTTAAGGCATGCATTTGCAACCAATTTTCACTTTTGTCACAGCCAGTGAACAAAGTTTCATTTGTATGCTTTAATTTCAGATGCTTAACTTGAACTTTTATGGTTGCAGCATTCATCATTAAGCCCAGATCGCAAGCTTATAACTGTTGTTGGAGATCATCTTGATGGACTTATTGTGGACTCATCAAATGGAAAAGTAAGCGATTTTACGTGTTTGCTTTTTTATCTGTCAGTTTTAATTTTCTTTGGTTGTACGGTCAAGCTGGCCATTGCATTGTGTAGACAGTTCTTATCAAGATCCTAATAGACTGTTCTTATTACAACAGTAATCTATGCTTTTGAATAAAGCAATTTAGTAGGGTTGTATGCATTGACAATAAACTTATATGGGGAATTTTTTAATTCTAATTTTGCAGACGGTGGCATCAGTTGAAGGTCACCTTGACTACTCATTTGCTTCTGCATGGCATCCAGATGGAAGAATATTTGCTACAGGGAACCAAGACAAGACCTGCAGGGTTTGGGATCTAAGAAACCTTTCTAACCCGGTTTCAATTCTCAAGGGTAACATGGGTGCAGTAAGGTCAGCTCGGTTCTCTTCAAACGGGCAGTTTTTGGTGGTGGCTGAACCTGCAGATTTCGTGCATGTTTACGACACCCACTTAAATTATGAAAAAAGACAAGAAATTGATTTCTTTGGAGAAATCTCGGGAGTGTCACTTAGCCCAGATGACGAAACCCTTTATATTGGAGTGTGGGACCGAACTTATGCGAGTTTGTTACAGTATAACAAACGACACAAGTACGAGTACCTAGATTCGTTTGTGTAGTCTTAGGGTCTAGTTCCTACCTGAAATAAGATTTGTGAAATGAGTTTTGGTTTGATTTCTTGTTCTTGATTCTGCTCTAGTTTTCAATATTGTGGAGTATATGATAAATCAAGACATGGGTGGTGTTATGTAAAACTTTTCTCAAGAAAATGTATAGCAGTTATCTTTCAAAGTATGCACATCTTCTGGTCAATCCTTCAAATTCCTTATATCTTGGAAATTCTGGTGGTAGCCCTAATCCACCTTGTGAAAGCTTGAACTTTCTGCACACCAGATTGTGCAGGCTGGGTAAAAGAGGTGAGCTAGTCTGTGTTATTTGTTTTGCTGTCTTCAGAAAATTACAATCCATAAATAATTAGAACATCACCAAAATTAAAGAAATTACAAAATACAACAGAAATGTAATCATACACCTCACAGGAAAGCTTCCAGTTCCACAACACAATATCAAATTCATATTATTGTCAAAAACACAGAAACATACGAAATATTAAACAAATTATTAAAAAAATAACAGTTACAAAAAAAGCCACTATAGAATCACTAGGTCCTTAACATATACATTTGCAAAATGAAGTAAAAAGGAAAAGGATATACTAATAACAACACTTCGGTCAGACACTGCAACGCTCTCATACCTTCGTGAAGAGTAAACATTGAAATGACTAAATCAATGGAGGTATGTGAGGGTTGAAGTATCTAATTTAGAACTGCTAGCAGCATACATCTTTTGCCCAAAATAAAAAAAATCTTGAAAGATATCCGCAAGGCAAAGAATACAAAGTTAGTAGCATAGTGTATGACTTATTTCCCACTGTAATCAATTATATATGTGAAATAATAAAAGGATTAAGGCCATCATCAGATTAGTGATAATATTTTAACTTGTAATTTTCTGTGGATGTTTCAGATGGTTTGTTTATTTAAGGAAGAATTTCCAGATTTCTCTGTCGGTCATTTCTTTAATCAAATGGGCACCAAATACACCCTCTTCGTCGACCAGGGTCCTCAGTTGTCTTGCAGCACTGTTGAAGCCAACATAATGTTTTTTTGTGGACACAAACAACACTCCATAAGGAGGCTTCAAGCACTGATGAAAAAAACAAATAATGAAAGAGTTAACATATATATTACCTGAACTAGAAGCTTAAATCACTATCAAGTAGAAGCAGCGATTTTAGTAATGATTCAGTCATGTTTTATCTCTAACCATTCAAATGGCTAGAATTGGGATAATGTATCCAAGGTCCCTCAAGTAACTTTTTACAATAAGTTGACCCATGTATTATATAGACGGAAGTATCTTTGATGAAGTGTCAACGTATTGTATGTTAATTATTGTTAAAAAAGAATTTTAGGGCTATTTTCATCATTTGGCATGTTTTTGGTCAACATTGGTAAAAATATGGGTCCTATATATTAGTTTTAATACACGGGCGGCCTTAATGAAAAATGATGAATACTCTGGTGACATCCACATATTAACTTTGTAACTAGCACCAATTTCCAATGCTAGGGAACCAAGCATTATCTAACCTAGAGGTGCAAAATGGGCAAGTTGAGCGATGGATCAAAACAGATAATTTTTTGGCACGGGTCCAAATGGGTTGCCTGACCCTCAAACTGGTTTACCTATTTTCTTTTTTTGAACAGCATATTTACCTAATTTTTTAAATTTAATAAACAGTTAAACGAATTAAATATGATTAGAAAATGATAATAAGTTAACTTGCTTAATAAAGTTAAAGGATTCCAAGTGTATGAAAACACATTAGATGATTCTCAAATTCTTTCGACCCACTTGACCCGTTTCCCTCTTTATTAATCTATAGCTTAACCCGTTTGACTTGTTATCAATTAAAAAAAAACGCACAAAACAAAACAACCTATTTGCCGGTACGGCGGTACTTGGGTCAAAAATTTCAGCCTCTAATCCTAAAGACACCAGATATACAAACTAATTACTGCACTTTCCAAATTTCAATGGCAAAGAAAAATGTACCTTTTTAATTAAAGCATACAGCTTTTTTAAAGAAGTTGCTGAATATGGAATATCAGTCATCAAAATAACATCATATCCTCCTCCTTGATTTGCTTCACTAGCCCTCTCCCAAACCCTACTTCCTGATAGCTTTCTTGATCGCCTTGAGGAATTTTCAAGTCCAATGATGCTACCATCTTGACTACTGCAGCCATCTATGAAATCCTCCTCAGAGAAACTAAGGTTTCTTGTTTTTGGTAATTCGGGTACATCATTTTCAACAACAGATAAAACAGTAGCAAGTTCATCCCACTCCCCAGCATAAAAATGGACCAATGGAGAAATAGTTTGTCTTGATGGAGTTACGGAATTTTCAGGCTGTCGACTCTGTCTGTCACGGGCTTGTTGAAGGTTGGCCAAAACATTTGGGATAGTTGTGCATCTTATAGTTTCAGCATTTAAGTCTTGAAAGTGTACTACTGAAGCTCCCTGTGTTATGTGCAATAGTGTAAGGTTTTAAGTTACAACTCTTGCATAACATTTCATACAATATCTTTGTCATTTAAGATATATTATGTTTAGAAGATAGTTCATGTTCTTTGTTTTTCTGTCAATATTCTCTTTCACCTTGAATCCACATAATTCTATGCAATACTTATTTACCATCCATGTTTTGATAAGAATATATGTCAGGTGTTAATAAAAACACTGAAAACCTCTTACCTCTGATTTGGTCATAGGTTTTATGTGTTCAAAGCGGTTCAACGGTTCAAACCTCGTATAAAACCTCATATTCTTGCCGAGGTATATCGACGTCTTACACAAAATTTTGTTCTTTGAATTTTGGGTATTTGAAGGGGCAAAGATAACCAAATATTTGGTGTTCTTTCTTTCAATTTAATTTTTTTATTTAATGGCAGTTAAAAACAATTGTAGTATTAAATCAAATACTTGATTTATAAATTTAATCATTAAATCTTATCTTGAAGGGTAAAATAGACAAATTACAAACATTCAGATGTTTGCTAGTTTACAAACTACAAACAGTGGTATATGATTCAGCTTTCAGAACCATCTCTAACTAGTCAGAAGTTATTAATAACCTCCTAAAAAACAAACAGCAGTAGTGAAGAAGAAGGAAGTGAAAGGTACAAAAGCATGATAAAATGTACCTTAAGACAAGCAAAGATCCCTGGAAGCCCATAGCCACAACCAAGCTGGATAAATAAGAAAATAGAGAGAATTAATTTTAATATGCAAAGTAACATTCAAGAATAGCTTGTGCAAAGGCATCAATATTATATGGTTATCAGAATGTTAATTATAGATAGAATTACTATTACATACTTCATATTATTGAGTATATTCAACCTTTGATATTAATAACACACAAACAAGTATACCGTGCAAAACCAAAACACAAAAAGGTATTTGATGTGTAAAAAGAATACCTCCAGCACTCTTTTGCCTCTAAAACTTAGTTGTGCATCCCGGATCTCATGTTTAAGAACATTCACGAGATCAAATGAGCTGTCCCATGATTTGAAAGATCCTGCACCAAAATCGATTTGAGTTCTAACAAAATTGATGATGTCATGCCCGCACATACATGTTTTACAACCATAAATACAACTATTATGAGGCACCATGTTGCTGCAGAATATATTAAGAAAAAGAAGCAAAACTATTAGGAGATGCAAGATCGAACTTACCATCGGCTTTTGATGACATCAATTCAGAATCTATCATGTCTGAGACACTAACTCTTCCCTGCAATAGAAATTAGGAGGCCCATTAAATCAAAAAGTTTGAAATGTTAATATAACACATGATTGATGTACACTGCACAGTTGACTCATCAGAAGTGTTTAAAATATACAAAAGCATCAGCGTATTCAAACTAACTCTCAATCATAATTATGGGTATGAATTATGAAGAAAAAACAAATTATATGATTATACTGCGGTGGCTACTAGACAAAAATTTTGCGTTTTGACAAAAAAATACAAATGTATGACAATATATCCAGCTATGACACATGAACTTGTAAGGTAAAGAACAACGTCAACACGCCAAAAAGAAAATATGAAATCCCATGTAGTTTAAGCCGTGAGAGAACCCAGTCCCTAGAAAGCCAACGAGAAACTATAAACATATAACATGAACTGAAAGGCATATCAGTAGATACAACGAGATATGGACATAACGCACCTTGAAGAGATCTAGTCCTTGCAAATCTATGCTCTCACCAGCATATTTATAAGGGTGTTCCATCTGCACAGAGAGGAACATTATGCATTTGAATCAGAAAGTTATGTAAATTGGAGCGGACTTAAACCCCAGAGCCTGAGTTTTCTACTTCAGATAATACAATACCTTAGAAGGTACAATTTCAACAGCTGGTGAAGGCAAATGCGTCTCCCTGTCAGATGCAGTTGATATGCTTTGGCCTACCCGATCGGGTACCAAGCCAGGTAAGCATTGTGTAAGCAACGATGGTGCACGCATTATAGCAGATACTAGACAATATGAATTCTTCAAAGAAAAATCTGTAATCACCAAAATCTAACATCAGGAAGAAAGAAAATCACATATGCATCAGCAATTTGATACACACATATCATGAAAACAAATCTATGAGTTTGAGCATAAAACTTAAAAAGTGCCACATGTGAGTGAAAGATTCAATACTTCTATTATTCAAACCAAATCAAATAACTCAAAGGAAGTAACAAACAAAGTTATGCAGCATAAATAAGAACATCTTATCCACCACACCACCTAATTAGAGTATCAGGTGAAACTACAAAAACATATCAATGCATTTTTTTTCATCTGTCCGGCAATAGTCACTATTTCCACCAGCGATCCCAAGGTAAACACACCAACAGTCAACATTTCAATCAGTATTACCGGGATTAGGTCACTGAATGACCAAAGTAAAAAAACAATTTTTAACGGCGCAAGTGGTATTTCCCTGAGTAAATAGGGGCAAATGATGAGGAACGTTGTCTGTTATGTGATTTGCCGAACATATAGTAGCAGAAAGGTCATCAACTAAGCAAATAAACAGAAATTAACACCAAAACCACGATCTAACTCTTAAAGTTCTACCAAACGCAGTCTATTACATCAAATTGAATAAAATTTAGTAGATCAATTTCCATAAGACAAGAAATGCAAAATATATATGTCAAAACGAATTAGACTGGATCAAACCATCATGTCAACATTAATCACATTCTTTTGATTCGATTTCAAAGACGGATAGATAAACCGATAATCAAACTATAATTCTCTATTAACCATATAAGAAAAGCTCGAATTAGAGTCGCACAAAAAACAACAGGATCACTGAAATTTACATACCCGAAGAACAAACAAACTGAATTACGATGCGCCGATGCACAATTTTGATAAACTGAAGGAATTGCGTAGAATTATGATCAAAATCAAAGAATTAGAGAGTATAAATAATTATTGCAGTTGTTGAGAAAATGTAGGGTTTTGAATTTGTGGTTTTTTGAAGTCAAAAGAGAAAAAAGAAAAATACCAAAATGAAGAAATCACGAGTTTAGTTTGACGTGTAATTAGCATATGACGGTTTTGTCCTTGAAGTCGGGTGGCCGGCGTTAGTGTTGGTGGTAAATAGGCGGAAACGGGAGGGTAATAAGGAGATACAAATTTGGTACGAAATTGTGAGCCAACGTGTAAAATGGGGAGTCCGTTTTATCTTGTTTTTTTATTTTTTATTTTCCACGTTTCCCACTAAAATTGTGCACTTTTGCCCCAAGAATGATTGATTGATTGATCGATCTAGTTGTTAATATGTACACCTTTAACTTCAATCTTACGATTTTATGTTGTTGGAGTTGTAAGATGTCTTATTTTTATATTATGATAAAAAGATGCAATCAAGAATTGAAGTTTATGAAAATAATTGATATTTTATCTGTCTATATTTAAAATAAGTAAGAATAAGATCTTTGAAGTATACTTTATTTTACCATAAACAAACAGAGTTATCTGAAAACGAATATTTGTATTAAGACGTTTTTAGTAAATAAACGATTTAGTATAAATACTGTCTAAAATACTGTTAAATTATATTCATTGACAACAAATAGAACAAAATTGTTTAGAAGCTTGCTTTTGGTCAATTCTATGTACAATAGATCATTAAACAAAAGATATTTACAAATTTTACTACATAAATATCTTAATATTATCTATTCAAGTTTTATATTATAAACTAACTTACATTTAGCAAATCTCAACTTGCTGTTTCATAACATTTAAATTTAATTGCATTGTTATCCACCAACTCTTCTTTTAAAAGGCAAAAGATATTATGATTTCATTACTAGGATAAGATATCAAAAATACGACACCTCCAGATAAAAAGAAACCCAAGAAAGGCCCCGAGCAGGAGACTTACAAAAAAGAGAGCCCTAAAACGAGAGCCTGGGCAATTACAAAAAAGTGGTTGGCTAAAACTAAGATTGACGCAACTCGAAAGAATTATTTACCCAAGTCCCAATTAACACCGATTATTGTAACAACCTCATATTGGGCCTAGTCGTGTTCGAATCTGGTACGTCTAAGATCCTATTTAAATATATATAATTGATTAAATTAGAAAAATAGAAGAAAATAATAAAGAAATGATAATATTAAAATATTATTAAAAATAGATAAGAATAATAAAATATTAAAT
>JAUEJL010080134.1:0-27464 GCA_032274825.1 Drosophyllum lusitanicum
AAACTCACGATTGGAAAATAGTGGAAAAGAGGGGTAATGGGTTTTTCTAATTTTTTAGAAAATTGGCAAAATGAAAAATCCTTTTTTCTGGAAAATTCTATAAAAAATTGCACACCAAACATGATTTCAAAATCTCCGGTTTTTTTAGAAAATTTTTCCAGAAAATTAGTAGAATTTTCTAAAACCAAACACACCCTAAGGTTTTCAAAAATACTGGAATGTTTAATAGAATCTCTTATACTTTTATAATTATTCAACGGGGAAGTTAATTTTGTTATGACCTAATAATTGATATTGAGTTTGTTAATTAATTAGTAAATTAAACAACTAATAGTGATTAACAGATTAGTTACTTGATTGGTTATTTAATTCGTTAACTAAATAACAAGTTTTTTTAATCTCCTGTCAACTAATTTGTGATTAAAATTTAGTGTGGAATTAATTAATAAGTAATTTAACCAACTAAAACAGAGTAAAAAAACTAGTTTCATAACTGTCAACTTAGGATTTGTTCATATATATTTTTGAACAACAAGAAAAAGATACGTATAGTAAAAAGCTTGGGTCATGGTCATCACCCTCGCCATACGACCTAAATTTTATTAAAAGGATCTATTTATATTTATAGTTTTTAATTATTCTTAAGTGAAAACTCTTTATTTGCTTGTTTAGTATTGACCGGTGGCTAGGTTAGAATAAAGATACAAAACTTTCATGTTCAACTCTGGTCATATCCCTCTAGTCCCCGTATTGAGCTTATCTAGAGGCCTAAAAGGTCGTCAAAATGCAATAGTTATAAGACTAAAATAAGTAATATGAATGTGTGGACCTTGAGTGGAATGTTTGTAGAGTTAGTAGATGTCTTCAAAAAGAGAAAAGTGTGCATAGTGCGTTTTCAAAGACTGAGTGGAAAAAGGCTTATAAAGCATGACCATGCCAGTTTCATAAGCATGGTCATGTGGCACGGTCTTGGAAAAAATCATATAATTCGGCAGTACTCTCTTCACCATATAGCAATTTTAGGCAGCTAAGGGTCACTTTTTGAGGGAATTCGACCTAAATCGATCAAGTAGTCGATACACATGCTAGAATATATCAAAATATGAAAATATAAAGTTTACAGACATTATAGACAGATGGATTACAAACTGAATTGATCAAGTAGATTATGCAACTTGCGATCTTCAAATCGTGAGTATTTCTAGCAAATAATTTGACCCGGCTCAAATTCCCCTAATAATTTAGTTATATTAAATTTGTCAACATTGGCACGACCATGCTTAATAAACTGGCACGACCGTGCTTTACATTCAATTATGTGGCCATTTTAGGGTTGGCATCAACATTTTAAATTTTGGTCTGCATGACTACGCTCCTTTACCAAGCATGACCGTGCTTCATCACTGATTGGACTTACACACGAAGTTGATAGTGGTGCTCCTTTGGATTTTTCTAGCATAGTCATGCTTTTGGTGGTGCTTAACAAATTTTCACTTTTTCTTCAATTTTCACCATTTTCACCGGTTTGTATATATTTCTCTCCAGAGCCCTGAAACGCATACTATAACGAAGTAAGCCGGCCATATTTAGCCTAATTTGCTATAAAACACATTAAAAGACTGGACATCGGACACGAGACACATGTAGAATTTTGCTAATATCAAGTGTTTTATTATATCCCCGATAAGAAATTACGATGCAGTTTCAAAGCCCAATGGCAAATTTAGTCTAGAGGCTCAATTACACATATAAAGGTCTTTGGTGTATCGGTATCAAGATATGGTTTAAGGCATTTAATTCTTTTTTTAGGTTAAAGGTTTAAGTTTTATTGTGAAAATAGTTGTAGATTAGGGAGGATGTGTATCTTTGTCGTTCAAAAAAATTATAATACGTCACATGGGTAAGAATAAGTCATGTTGAGCCTTAACAAGGGATGAATGGTCAAAATGGGTTAAATTTACTCACAATGACCCATTATATGTTTTACAATTCTTAACGAGGGCATGCATAACATATATGACGTTTAATGGGTCATATTTAATTGTAGTAGGTTATACAGTATTGTAATTAGTGATATTTCTTCGTACATTTTTTTATAATATGTGTGTAATGTACATAGATACATGAATTGAAAGAAAAAGTGTAAAGATTGTGTATAAGGGAGGAAGTGACGTAAGCGCGAGATAAGATCTTTTAAAAGAAATGGAGTCGTCTTTGGCTTGTGAAAAAGGGGCATGAAAAAGAATCAATGATAAGTTCGATGCGTAGCAAGAAATATAATGTTATTTTTCAGTTATCCCTTTCTCCTCGTGTTTGAGAATTGAGATGCATGTATACCTTCATTTCACAAGAGATCCCCCTACTCTTCACACCCCTCTAGTCCTGATCTTGCTCACTTCAATAGGATATCTCGTTTTACTAGCTCGACTATAGAGAGAGGAACTAATGATAACAAGCCAGACTAGATGATCTTCAAATTTGACTATGTGTATGTGTGTGTTTGTTTTAGATATTTTATTTTTAATAATGTGTCTGTGTTAGCTTATTTTCTACAAATATATTTTCTAATGAGTTTTTTTCTCTAGCCTATGAAAAACAGATATTTGTTTTAACTTATCAAATTAAGCTTATTTTCTTATAATAAGTCACTTTTGATAAATTCACTCATAGTAGCGTATTTTTCAAGAATTGGACTTATTTCGATGCTCTTTCCTTTCTTCCTCCCTTGTTGAACATTTCCTAATTACCCCTTTTTGGCTTTTCAAACTAATTTTCTCCATTTCTCACTCTTTTCAAATGTAAAAAATGTGTATTATCTCATCATGCCATTTTACAAAAATATGCTAACTTAAACATCCTTTGTAAAGAGATGATCAGATCTTAAGCATAAGCTAATCTAAATACTCTATTAGCTAATTAACCGGATGATTCACATCGATTTCTGCCAATCTCAAAATCTTCTTGTTCTTTGCCTTTTTTTCCATGGCCATTTTCTGTCAATAAACACCCTTACTTAATTAAGTACCATCGCTGACTGTTCTTTTAACATCACTAAGTCATTATTAAATACATGTCGTAATAACGTACTGTTATCACTAAACTCATATTATTTGAAAAGTTAAACATAGAGTCGTTCGCAAGTAAGAATAAAATTTTGAAAATCCCATCATGAATGTTATGGGGATGACACCATAAGCAAATGGCGAAGCATCGCTAACCTACCGGATTAAATTATTAAAGATCACTAAAGTTTGACGAGTGATTCACTACTAATGTTGTAATAAGCTTACTTTGTATACTTTTAATTAAGAGTGACGGTGTAAACGAGTCGAACTTTTATTGAGAAACTCGGCCTCGGTTCGTTCGAGTTAAACTTTATCGAGCTCGAGTTTGAGCCAGAGCCCAAAAAATACAATGAACCTTGTCTTAGTTATCATTGTATACAACTAACTTTATTTTTTTTAACAATACAATCAACTTTTATAATTCTCCAATTGTATGCAAGTTGTTGTATACTATGTAAATTATGGAAATGTTCATTATATACAATGGTAACTAAATATTATACACAGAAAAAATTGTTTGCATACAATGAGAGGATTATGAAAATTGGTTGTATTATTTTTAAGAACTTAAAGTCAATTGTATACAATAATAAGTAAGACAAAGTTAATTGTATTTTCATGCATTTTGCCCTATCGAAATACATTAAATAGGAGTAATTATTAGAACAAATATGTATTCTATTATTTACTAAATCTAATTAAGAGAGATAATTAATTTGGGATTTTATTTATATTTTGAACAATTTATTTTTTGAATTTTATTTTTTATATAATTGTAAGCTGAGTTCGAGCTAATATATGATTTATCTTGTTAAGCCGAGTTCGAGCTAATATATAATTTATCTTGTTGAGTCGAGCTGGGGCTTCAAGTATGAAAGCTCATTAATAAGCTATCGAGTCAAGCTCGAGCTTAACGATCGAAAAACTCTCGAGTTGAGCCCGAGCTCTAGCTCAATTCAATTCAACTCGTTTTCATCTTAAATTAATTAAGAGAGTTGTTGAAAACATGAAGTAACGTTTATCACCTTATAATAACAATCCGGAGGCCGTTAAGCCCATTATATGAAGCACGATATCATATGGGCGCATTAAGGCCTTAACGCATATATACACGATATACAGGTAAATCGGTAATTAACTTTTTTAGCCTCATTTTAATTTATCGAAATAATTAATTAATACCCCTCTCAATCCTTCTTTCACTCTCACACGTCCCTCCCTAGCTCCTCAGCTAGCCTCTCTCTCTCTCTCTCTCTCTCTCTCTCGTTTTTCTTCAACCTGCAGCTTAAACAATAAAATAACCAACTGGACACCCCGTCTCCTTTTTGAGCTCCATTTATTAATATTCTCGTTTTCATTATGTTTGATTTCTTATTCGGATGGAGAAAAGCCTCCAAATGGTACGCTTTTTTACGCAATATTCTTGTCGATGATAATTATATTTACAATGTATATATATATACACACACACACACACATATAAGCTTACAGATACCACAGACTCCTTGTTTTAACCCTTGATATCAGTAGGAGTTGTTGATTATAAAACACATTATTGAATTAGTTTAAATGCATGTACTTATATATACATGATATTGATGGTATATATGTATGTATGCATGCATGCATGCAGCAAGAAGCTGATGAAGAAGGCTCGGTATCGTTTGAATGTGTTGAAGAACAAGAGATGTTGTATGATTAGACAACTGCGAAACGACGTCGCCCAACTCATCAAAGACGGTCATAACCCATTAATTGCCTTCAATAAAGTACGTACGTACGCTTTCTTAGTTAATATAAATCCTTCACTTTCCTCATACATCTATATATGTGTATATATATATAAAATTAAGTTAGAAAAATAAAAAAAAAATTATAGATATATAGTAAATTATACGTGAAAAAAGACATCTTATTTCATATTTTCTTATATAACTAATTATTGAGCTTTTAATAATATATATTGGAAAAACCAGTTGTAAGAATAAAATAAAATAGATATATACCAAATTTTATTGAAATGAGAGATTTTATCTATATATACACAATCAGGAAAAATATTATATTAATTTATAATGTGATGGGAATATGGGAAGGATAGAGTATTTCGTCGATAATCTTTCCAATTTTAATATATTTAACATAATTATTATTATTACTAATATCAAAATATATTATATAAAAACGTTTAATTTATATTATATTTTCTAATTATATAAATAGAACGCTTGAGAATGCAATAAAAATTGAGGGTTATTTAAAGGGCAAAATGCATGAAAATAATACAATTAACTTTGTCTTAATTATCATTGTATACAATCAACTTTAAATTTTTAAAAATAATACAATCAACTTTCATAATTCACTGATCATTGTATGCAAACAACTTTTTTCTTTGTCTAGTATTTAGCTATCATTGTATACAATGAACTTTTTTATAATTTTCATTGTATACAACAACTTGCGTATAATGGGAGAATTATAAAAGTTGATTTTATTATTTAAAAAAAAATAAAGTTGATTGTATACAATGATAATTAAGACAAAGTTCATTGTATTTTCATGCAATTTACCCTTATATAAATGACTGTCACACGTTTGTTCTTTTACTTTGGGCAAAATGCACGAAAGTATAAAAAACTTTGTTAATATTGTCATTGTATGCAATTAATTTTATTTTGTACCTAAAAATATATATAACTTACAAATTTTGTTCATCGTATACAATTGGTAACCTGATTAATAGGTTTCCGGTTACCAATTGCATACTATGAACCAAATTTATAAGTTGTTTGTATTTTTAGGTA
The DNA here is from genome assembly GCA_032274825.1 of Drosophyllum lusitanicum. Classification (NCBI taxonomy): domain Eukaryota; kingdom Viridiplantae; phylum Streptophyta; class Magnoliopsida; order Caryophyllales; family Drosophyllaceae; genus Drosophyllum; species Drosophyllum lusitanicum. The sequence continues at coordinate 5,873 of JAUEJL010080134.1, forward strand.
CGAAATACCGGTTATTTCTTTTATTTTCTGCTAGGTTACCGCTAAACAATGAACCAAATTTGTAAGTTGTGTGTATTTTTAGATATAAAATAAAGTTTATTACATACAATGACAATATTGGTAAAGTTTTTTGTATTTTCAAGCAATTTGCACTTTTACTTTTGATTAATTTTAGCTTATTTTTATTCTTTTTGTTTATATTGACCCTTTAAAAATATTATTAGCCCAAAAAAAATGGGATCAACCATCATTTTCATCTCAAATTTTCAGGTGGAACAAATATACGAGGATGAATGTATTGTGACTGTATACGACCTTTTGTCTCATTTTTGTGATTTTATTTCTCGTCAATTCCCCTACATTCGTAGAAACAAGTATGTGTACGTTCGTTTGCTTATATATAATTCCTAAATTATTATTATTTTCTCCTTTTATTTATTTATCATTATTTTTTATTATTTTATAATTCTTTTTGGGTTTTAATTAGGGATTGCCCTAATGACATTAATGAAGCAATATCGAGTATTATTTTTGCATCCGCAAGACTTGTGGGTCTGCCCGAGCTTCTACGTTTACGAAAACTCTTTAGAGATCGTTACGGGGAGCCTTTAGAGACCAGGGCTCTCAACTTATTGCCAGGAAACCTCGTTAATTTTCAGGTTTCTATTTTATAATTCTTTTTATTTTATCTAATTTCTATTATTAATTTAGTTAAATTAATTAATACTAATTAAGAAATAAAATTTACACAGATTAGAGAAATTTTGTCATTTCAGAAGCTAACAAATGAAGCCAAGTACAGATTGTTTAAAGAGATTACTACTGATGTGTTAGGAGAATCTTTGACATTAGAATTTATTTCTCATGACCATCTACAGGTACGCATTCTCGAGTTGTACCATGTGCAATGACACTAGTACTTACCACTAACCTTCCTTTACCGCAGGCAACTGACGTTGTCGATGATCAAGGTGTTCCGGCAACCGTTCCTAACCCAGTAAACGTTGACATCTCAGAAAGTCAATTTGACTTGGACCATGCCATCATTGACCATGATCCATCGATAATCAGTGATGTTGATCCTGAATCCTCATCCGATGATTCAACCACTTATAACGTGCCCGAAGATATCGTTTACCTCGACGACATCCAAGAGTTCAAATCTCCATTGAACAATGGCAATAACGGGACTACAGACCAAAGATTTTTCTTGTTTAAATCACCAGATTACGATATTGTTCCCCTCTTAGAAAACCTTAAAAACGACCAGTTTATCTATTTCGATATCAAGAAATTGTCTAGGAAACGAATTGGAGAACCAGCAGAGTGTTTGCAGGAAAGAAGCAAACCTTCTAAGTGTTGGATGAAATGTGTAGATGAAAGTAGTGGTGTGAGGAGATCGGCAGTTCAACCGTCTCCACCACATGTTCACCCGAAACTCCCGGACTATGATGAGTTAGTGGCCACGTTCAAGGCTCTCAAGAAACAGAACTTAGATAAGCAGAGTAGAATTTGAGGTAATATTTGTAGATTAATATTAGTTTTTTTTTTTTTTTGAGTTTAATCCTTAACTTTTTACTTTTTAGAATAGAAAAGGGTTGTGGTGACATTCGATCTGTTTTCTACTTTTGTTTCCTTAGTTGCTCCGCTTAGCCACACGACTTGTATATTTCGCTGTTTAGTATCTTCTAATATAGATAAAACGCTAGCATGTACGTATAAAATTTACTAGACAATTGTCTAAAAACTAAAATCTAATTTTCACTTTTCTCCGGTGAAAATTTGATTCATTTTTTTACCTTAATTTGAATTAAAAAATAAGAAACAATTAGATATATACTGATAGAGACCGATTCGAGATGGTCAATCTCCCAAGAATAGACTAACAATTTAATACTAAATTTCTTCTTCTTTTCTCTGATCCAAAATTACATACATATTTATAGAAACGAAAAGAAATTAACAACTAATGCAACTACTAATGCATAACTTAGAACATCGGGTTTTACTGCCTATATGCATGCTAAAATGAGAACATGGACCAACATGAGTAATTCCTTAACTACTTCTATTTTTCATATGGAAAGCACGAATAGTTGTACCCAACGCTTTGAAGCTTGTACTTCCATTTGAGAAATGCCAATCGTGGGCATGTATTATATACTCTTTTTAAACATTAAAATATTTATTCACCCTTATTTACAAATATCATATTTACCTTTTATAACATTTCAAAATATTGAACTTAACTAAATTCATTTTCAAATATTTTATATTTTTTTAATTATATAATTAATAAACACTTTGCTATATTACCCCTAATTATAACAATAATTATTGATAACATGTATAAGAAATACAATCACGTTTCTATCATCAAATCTACCCTCCTCGTGTCGACGCTTTCACCACTGGTGTTGGTGTTGACATCCTCTGTTGCCATTTTTTTAATTTTCATTTCTTTCATGTTTTATAATTATTTAATATATTTTTATTTTTGTTTAATATTTATTATTTTTTAATCAACCCGTGAAATCGGCCTACGGAATCTAATTTAAGTATATAAAAAGATGAGCACTAACGCCCTCTTTCTGCTAAATGAAAGAAAAGAAATACAAATCATAGATAACAGCTCACGCTTTAAATTAAAAGAATAAATAGATATTAAACTATAATGGATCATCCCAAACCAAATCAACCCATACTAAAATTCTATTGTTTTTAGTTTTTACCTGAACCCATTTTGATCGATTACCTATTCCACCCAACAATTTTACCACTTCAGTAGTCGCACATCAAAGGGTCTTCATATTATGAGGGATAATTTTTGCGATTTTTAAGATGGTCGCCATCCGGTGTCAGCTCATTCACAAGTTCATCAAATTCCCAGCCTGCAACTTTTTCTACGGAGACCTCACTTTTCTCTTCAATTACCAAGGTTGATTTTGATGAATCTGCATCATTACCTGTTAAAACGTGGGAAGTTTTGCCATGCACATTTTCGTCATTGGAGTCTACTAAGTTTTCAAACGTGGCAATTTTGATCCATTCACATATGAATGGATTGATCCTACTAATGTTTATCACTAATGGGTCTCAACTGAGAAATTTAAAAAATAGGTAAAATGACATGGGTCAAGCAGGTTAGGAGTCGTCAAAAAAGCATTCTAATACATACAGCTTACTAAACTACTTTTACTCGAAAAAATTATTAGATCAACCCACTAAAAGATCTACACTTTTTTTTTTGTGAAAAGCATTTTAGAGCAACCCAACCTGACCCATACCAAAATGACCATTTCTACAATTCTACCAATTTACCAAACCCATTTGACCTATTTCTTAATCCACCAGACCCGCCCATTTAGCCACCATCTACTAAGTTTTCACCATTACCTGTAGAAGAAGCTTCAGATGTTTTTCTTTGCCCGTCTTTAGTGGTCTCGGTGTTCAGACAAGTTTCTTTATCTAAAACCGACTTCACTAATTCTTTGTCAAGCTCTAATGTAGAATTTTCATGCATTATGCTTTCTTGGAGCTCTGATTGGTTTAACTGCTCCTTAGTCTCTTCTTTGGCGACATTTGATACATTTTCGTCAAAGTATGATGGGGTTTCAGCCTCCCACACTTTTGTTTTATGTTGCTTGTTTTCTGCTGATTTAAAATGATTCCCCATGGATGAAACCGGGGAGTTCTCAGATGACCCGCCTAAGGGTATGTATGGCTTGTTTCTAGGAGACTTGACCAACAAGTTTTGAGAAAAAATGGACTTAAAATCATGTATGACACGCCCAGGAGAATGAATCATAGGTCCTTGAGGACTTCTTGTTGTTGGGGATAACTCTTCGTTTGTTGGGATTTCAATCCTCAAAATTGGTCTTTTGATGGTTTTGAAGTCGCGTTTAATCTTCTCGATGGCACTGTATAGCTCGTTAATCACTTCAACACCTTTCCTGGAACATGCTCGATATTAGAAGTAATAACTAATAAAACCATAAATGCTAGAGGTGGTAACTTCGACCCATTTACTTGTGAATACGGTTGACTCAGAATGTTTTTATCTCTAACGAGGTAAATGCATAGAATCAGAAAATTTTGCATAAAAGGATATGGGTCAAAACTCACCCTAATGGGTAAATCCTTCCAAATCATCTCAAAAATTCAGATTAGTACTGAAATTATATAATTTTTGTAATCACGTTGGACATGCTCAATAGTGCTTGGGGTCAACCTAGCTCAACATGGTCTGTTCGACTCCCACCAACAAAATTACTAACTTTAACTTGAACCCCATTTTGACTTGCTACCTTACCTACTCATTTTGCCACCTCACATTACTATAAACCACTCCTTGTTCCACATTAAGCGTGCACTTTAAAATATGGTGGTGATTGAGAAACATGGGTGCAAAGTCCAATTATAATCACTCAGACGACTACCATATATATTCCAAAAAAGAAAATCATTCTTCAAATTATGAAGTCAGGAACTAAAAAGTGAGTGGTGGCAAGATGTGTAGGTCTGTGTTGAAACAGACTAATTTATAGTGCGGGTCAGAACAGGTCAGACTGGGTGTGGTTGACCCGTAAACACTTTTTTTGTTTTTAAAAAAGTTAGAAATGTTAATTATGATTACAGGAAAATCTTATTACAATAATAATCATAATCTAATTAAATAAAATGGTTTAAGAGGTTGTATGCACTAGGAATAAATATTTGGCAACTTTCAACCCCTGTGACCTTTTCAACTCTTTCATAATTTAATAAATCAAATGTGCCACCTGTACTATAAATTAACTTTAGTATGTTTGAAACATCACAATTTCATGATTAAAGTACTAACTTGGGCATAGCTACTTACCCACTATTATCATCAATTGCACTGTAGAAGTGCTCTTTAATTCTATCCACAGCATCAAAGATGTCCATAACCTGCACAATTCAACTTATTTCGTATGTATGATGCAAAAATAACTAACCAGTGGTGGCGTTTAAACCAATAACAACAAACAAAAAAGCAAAGAATTTAATTAGACTCTCCATTCTTAAAAAAGAGTGTTTGATGATTGATTATATTTACAATCAGAATCAGTATGAGATCAGGAATATACAACACACATTTTAAGGCTTACAGGAACCTATACCTATACCTTGGCTTCTGCATCCAGATATTCCTGCTCAAGATTTTCTCTTTGCTTGATATCTTGCAAAAATTCGTCGTCTGGATCGATTATATACTGAAACCTGCCATAAACCAAACTCTAAGCACAATTTAATATTTGCTATACACAATTATTCCTACACAAACGTATGCTTTTGTATGTTTTGTATTATTTGGTGTACTAAACTAAAGACAATGTACCCTTTCAAGCTCTGTAGAAGCTTCCTAAAACTGGCAATAGCAGGCTCCAGTTGATCCTAGTAAGATCCAAAGTTACCAAAGCGTTTAGATTCAAATATAACTACATATCGATTATAATAAGATTAAAGTACCTTGTATGAAGCTAAGAAACTAGTAACCGCGTTTACAAAGTATGCTTCATGATTCTGCAATTGATCACTTTAACATGCCAGAATAAATCGTAATCACGAAATATGTCAGATGATACTTTATGGACTAAGAGCATCTATAAAATCCAAAATTTAAAAATAAAAACAGAGACTAAAAGATAAAAGTAATACTCTGACTACATACTTGACCTGCTTGTCCCTTTGCTTCACAACCAAGGACTGGAAAGCCCAAGTAGCTTCCAGAAAATTAATAAATGCATTACATGTATCCGCTTCTGCTCTATATGAAACGGCTGTTTTTGAGAGTTCATCTTCCTATATAAAATCATTTATATAAGGGTATCACTAAGAGCTATAATATGCGGCTAAAATATACAGAGGCGGCAAGATGGGCTGGTAGGAAGGGGTCAAAACAAGCTATAATATGGAACTCAGTTCGGGTTGAAATGTGTCGTATCTTAGTAAGAGCCGAATAGAGTGCGCTTGACCCACGGACACAGCGTTAATCATGATTACAAAAACAAGATTATTACAAAAAATCACTGGATAGAATTATTTAGGAGGATGTATGCATTAAACACACACTTTGCGTGACTTTCAACCCATTTGACCTATTTGACACATTTGACCCGTTCCTCTTCTAGCTAATCTTTTTATTCGACATGTTTGAGATAAAACAAAATCACTCACAAGTAAATGGATCCTAAGTTGGTCTACCTGCTTGAATCATATTAGGCTAAGAAAATCCAACCTTTTCCTTTAAATGTTGAAGAAACTCATCATTATCTTCATCAAACTGTAACCGTTCTTCCCTGACATTTTGGAGACGAGTTATTGCAGCAACCAAAGTGCTATTAACCTAAACAGGCAGTTTAATCAGACATAACATTGTGATAATCATGCTTATTGAAGTACAGATTAACCTTTTATAAGACTGATTCTCTAGCTAATATAAAGATCACAAAAAGTCAAAAGGACTAGTGAAGCATATATTGGGATTCTAATTGCTCCCTTCATCCCAAAATCATTGTCCATGTTTCTATTTTCGTTTGCCTCAAAATAATGGTCGACTTAATCAAATGAATAATAAAAATTTACTAATTTTTCCTATTTCACCCTTAACTACGCTTATTATTAAATCTTGCAAGCTTTCCAAGTCGCATCTTAAATGCGTAAAGTGTTAAATTGGCATCTTGAATAAAAAAACTGTATTACCTTTACATACCTTAAATTGTGTTTTCTTTTTCTTTGTTTGTGAACAATTATTTTGGGACGGAGGGAGTACTATAGTACCAAAAACCCTAATATTTGGAAACTAAACTCCAACAGTTTTATATTTCTAGAACTAGACATATTCGAGCAGTTGACATGAATACTGGAATAAACATAATTTTATAATGAATTGGTATACATTTTTTGGGCAGACGAAAATAGTACCCCAGGAAAATTTTATTAAAGAACTTGTATAATATAAATTAAGAATGACTCTTAGAAAATAGCAGAAATTATGTTCAAAATAAATTGTCACAAACTTAAACTTGAAATTCTCTTTTTGCTCATAACTTTAGTGTCAAAATCTTCTAGTTTTTCCTTCATGTTTGCATTTCATTTGAGAAACATCATTGAAAGGGAAGGAGGCTACCTCTCTCAGTTCAGCTTCAAGTTTGTCTCTTTGCTTTTCAATCACACTAATTTCGGCTTCCAGATCCTAGAAAAAACCATGATATTCAAATGGAATTCCTATATATCATATAATTCGATATAAGAAGATAAAATTCCAACATGGCAGGAGACTAGGTATATGATTACAACAATTCTCTATTCTAAGAGTTTAATGTTGAATTTAATACTTTATGTTGAGGTAATCCATCATTTAAGCCTCGCTTTGTTAGCATCAATTAGATTTTTAATTGAATGATAATGTTCCTGGACATATTTATATAAGAATCGTGGGAGATTAGTTTGTTACAACCCAAACCCAAGATGGTGGAGTATTTATTTGTTAGTATTATCTATTTAATTAGATGGTATTTGAATTATTTAGGTATTATCTATTTAGGTGTGGTGTTTGAATAATTATCTTGTTTATCTTGTTTCCTATTTTTATAGGAGGGGGATCGGCTCTATGAAGGCCGATTGTTTATCAGTTTGATTTGTATCATAGTTTATTAAGTATTGCTCTTAATATAGCACAAGATCATAGTGCTTTTCTGATATTATCATAATAAGGTAAAAACCTTGCAAGAGATTATCTCCCATCACTGACTCACAAAAGAGTAATTTTATTATTATCAAAGGAAAACCAGTAATTTCCAATTATTCAAAGAATTGATGCAACAAACAAGTACATGTGTTAAACTTCATCGTATGATGCCGGAATCGATAGATACAAATGACAGAGTATTTTCAAAATACCAACTCACCTTCTCAATTTGGCTGACTTCACCGTTTCTTGCTACACGAAAATCAAGGATTTCCTTTTTCTGTTCCCTGCCAAAACATTAGTTATCATTATTATAGAACCATAAAATTAAGTGTGCTAGTTCATTATTCAGACAAAATTAGGTAAATAATAACTTACCACAGTTGACTTAACAAACAAATCAAATTCACGATAAATTAGAAAATATAGAGGAAAAAACAAAGATGTAAATCTTATTATCTTCTTTCAAGTTCAATTTCGTAACATTTCCAAGTGATCACCACTGATTTACCCTTCATGAGCACGGTTTATAATTCTTGCTGAAGCATGGCTTGACTAGTATATAGTATCGCAACTAGAAAATTTTCCATTTAGGTAGCCAGAAAAGCAGCAAGGCATTTAATGTAAACCAATACACCAATATGTGAAAATGAAATAATAAGCACAAAAGGGAACTTTTCCTCATAACCGACGCAGTTGCATATACACGAAGGCAAAAGAAGTGATAAGATAATTACCTATGCTCTAAAATTCTCTTTTCAGTTTTGTAGGCAGAGTTATGAAGAGATTCTAATAGAACTTTTAATTTATCAACCTGCATAAAAAATTTAGAGAATCAGTCTAAATATGATTCTTCCATAAAGTAGGGATGATATTGCAAGTACTGATAAACACAAGGTCCTTAGATTCATGCATGGTTGGCATTTTTCCTACTAGATATTATATGTCATAACTGCAAGTAGAAAACTGTTTCTCAAAAGTTGTATGCCAACTTGTTTAATACATATATGAAGCACAAAGCATGTGTCGACGCTATGAAGACACGTGGTTGTCTTAAAGCTAAATATATAAACACAAAACAAGACAGAAAAAAAATAAGCACTTTCCCCAAAGTTTATTGTCAAATCTTGTATCCTAATTGTTCATGCTACTTAGCACTTGTTGCTGCAATAAAGTTCTGATCATAGGGTTTTTGCCACAAGTTCTTCGTTTTTCTTCAAAACCAGCAACGCATTTTTTCACTTTCTAGCAAAAACTAGGTTGTTTAATATTATGTTTATGTGTCAAACCTTTTGCATATATCCCAATATAATTCATAACTTTTTCCACTTTTCCATTCAAACAAAATGGGATGCTTGTACCCTGTAGCCAGATTCTTGGTTAAATTGGCAAGTTAGAGGATGAAAATGATGACAACAGACCAACAGTGCAACTACAAAGGAGTATTGATCATCAATGGATGTTGCCATCTAGAATCTATTAAAACTGTTGTAGTTCCGAAAACTGGATTTGTGATTAGATTTAATTGTAGGATTTCTACAACACAATCTATAAATAAAAATGTGTATTTAATTTCAAGAAAATAGAAATATTAAATTCACAAGTGCTGTTAACATACATGATAAGCTCAAGACTAAGATAAGCCATACTTTTTGAGCACGAGTTTCTGGTGTATCCCCTTTCTTCACCAATCTTTTCTTCAGTAATAGTGACTTCAACCTGCAGCACAACTGAATGTGGGCAACAGATTCCTTTGTATCCTGCATCGAGAAATGTGTATAATTTCAAGAAAATACCACCAAAATAGTTGCATGTTCTCTCATTCAAACGTTAAACCAAAGTAAAAGGTGTCGAAAATTAACAAATATATCAGCAGACACACAAATGAAAAATGAGAAGATATTAACATGATTCAGAAGATTTGAATCAACGATCACGCCGAAAATTTAAGGTCCTAGCAATCTTACCATTGATGATGAACTCTTCAGGCATTTCATTCTGTTCAAGCTTTGTTGTATTTGTGAGATTTCAGAATCTATTCTGAGGCAGATCACAGAAGACATAGATATAATATATACAGTTAGTTATACGAAAGTAAATGTTTATTAAAAATAGCTTAGGCAGGTGTTTTGGAAAGAAGAAAGAACTCACAGTAAAGAAAAACTAAACTACTAACTCAGTTCAAAACTAGAACAGATTCATGATCATGTCAGATGACTCACTTTCTGGATCTGAAACAGACATGCTGTCTTGTTTGTTATACGCTAATATGTTAATAAAGTTGTTATTATTCTAATTTTCAAGATTAAAAACTCTGTTAAATGGTATTATTATTTGTATGGTTTAGCATAAGAGTTGTGTCTTCCTCGATTCTAAATATGTTCAAAATCTATACTAGCAGGGCAATTAAGCTTTTCGCCTGTAGCATTCATCAATGATCATCTTCTCATATTGTTATCTAAATAAAAAGAGCAAACTTACTTTAGAAAATACTGTATTATTTTACTTTACTAAGTATGCTTTTTTTCATTATTTAGTATCAATTTGAACGTGATGCAAACTATATTTTGTAAACACTTCATTCAATCATTCATGTTGTGGTGTAATTAGTGCAGATAACAGAAGAAAGTATCAGTTGATATGCAAGTAGTAATCAGAAATCATCGATTTATATTTCTCAAATAGGCATTGCCTACCTAATTATAACAATGACTATGATACCTGCAAATTTATAGAAAGGTGTCATACAAAAACCATACTAGACTCTTTTCTCACTGACCTTGTCACGTCAGCAGTTACTTTCAGCCCAGTAATTGCAATTTGAGCAAATTGAAGCAATTCTTCCCTCCTTACCTGATACAAGTTGCGGGAATACAAAAGTTAACCTTGTTCTGTAAAGGTGGCAAAACGAGCAGGCCAGTCATGTTGGGAATTGGATGAACACCGGGTTCAGGTCAGAACAGGTAACTGGTAGGTTTTGGTCAGGGTGAGTCGAGTTGGGTCAAAACACTTTCTGACCATTTTTAAAATTAACTATTAGCATGTAAAATATGATTAGGAAGACTATATAATTATAATAAGGGTTTATGTCACTGAATAGTAACCAAGTTTAAAAACTGTTCCACTAAGGTCACTTAGGGGGAGTGACCTTGGTGGAACTGTTTTCAAACTTGGTTACTATTCTATGATTTTTCCCCTTATAACAATAACATAACTTTTTGCATATAATGATTTAGGAGCTATTTAAATTATAAAAGACACTTTTGGGCGACATAAAGACCACTTACACCCATTTTTCATTTAGCTTGTTTTGTTGCCCATCTGACCCATTAGAGATCATTAATAACAAAAATAAACCCATTCACAATTAAATGAGTCAGAATTGTCACCTCTACAGATTCAAAAGTCAAAACTTCTACGTGATAATATTACCAGCATTTCAACATCGTAAACCGAGAACGCTTTGGCCAGATCTTGTATATCTCTCACAACTACATCATGTACTTCCCTCCCTCCTGTTAGACACAAACTACATCCCGAGAAAAGGAAAGACAGTAAGTTCACTTGATACTGTCTGCAGGTTTAGCTTTATGCTTAAATCAAGAATCTATCAGGCTCCAGAAGCCATAATACAAAGTAGAAAAACAAAAAAACCAACAAAAGTGAAATATAATTGTTACCCAAATATTTCATGCAATAACGAAATTTCCTCCTCATTTGGTGCTCCAAGAATCTGAGTCAGACAAAAGAGTGAACCTGCGGTTAAACTTCATAAATCAGCAAATACAAAAAAACAAATATGGTATTGGAAAATAAACTTTCATCCATAAATCATGTCATAAATATTACTGATGCTAAAAAAAAGAAACTGTTTTGACTTATACTTACCATAGACATTGTCATGCCTTCAAGAGCTTGACTCTGAAGAAAAACATCACGGAAATTCATTGTCAGGCTACCAAGATCAGGATCATTATGTAGAATCTGTCGAAGAAAAGTTGCAGATATGTCCATGAAGAAATTAAATAATTTATAAATAAGAAACCAAATAAAGGAATGACAATGTCATAAAAACAGTGTTGTAAAAATCGGCCTAGGCGGCCGATTAATCAGCACCTAGGCGGTACTCGGCGGTCTATCGACCTACAAATCATAAGATCGGTCAAATTTATAGGTCGGGTCAAAGTCGGTCAAGGGCGGCCCTAGGCGGTCAACAAAAGGGTTTGACTTATTTTTTTATTTTTAAAAAAAAGTGAAATCAGCTTAGGGTTTTAAAGGAACGGGGCTTATGGTTTTATTTTTTTGAGTTTATTAAACTAATTATGAACTTATGGTTTTTATGTTTCAAGTTTATTATACTTTTGATGGTTATTGACTTATTTTGTTAGGGAATTGCTAATATTTATTTTTCTTAAGATAAATTCCTTTATAATTTAAGGTCTCCGCCTAGAAACCGATTAATCACCGCCGAGCGATTTTTACAACCTTGCATAAAAAGCAATTGAAAAATGCCACATTGTTCACATAAAGTAGAGATTTCTGTAATATGATAAAACCCTGTTGGGGATCTCTGCATTCCTCAAATAATACAATAAGACACTCAGCCCCGATACCATATACAATGGCATGAAGCAGACATAAAACTAACTATAGAACATTTGCCTTTAAGAGATTTCAGCAAACAGCAGCTAGACAATTATATCACTGTAACACCAAGTTTAAGTAGCAAAAAACGGAATGAATCAGGTACTCTATTCTCCCTTACCATAGCTGGTTTTCCAGTAGTAACATTTTCATTAATTAACATACGAGGATCCTCGGAATACTTCCCATCATTCTCAACCGAACTTCCATTTAATCTTTTAAACTCTTTTAGAGCAACTAACCATCTTCTTAGCAACTGAACTCTTTCTTCCCCTTTACAAGAAACAGAAACTTCTTCAAGCCTTGAAGCTGCATCACTAAAGCTTTTTACGGTCGGAGGAACCTGTTTATTGACAATGACATCGTTATATCCTTTCATTACACTATCAGTGTTTATAAAATCCAAAAAACAATATGGAAACACAGTGCAATTGATGTAAAAAACAAGCAAAAAAGAAAGTCATAAGTAGGTAGCCAGGATACACTCAAATTGGTTGACAGTAATAACATTGTTTTATTAGTGAAATAGATAGATTGTCGTAACTCGTAAGTAACTGAATTGATTTTATTTCATTGTCATGAACAGGTAGGTCTTTCGGGAAACCCTCTCTGATTATTGTGTTTTGCCAACGCCATAATCACCCTCTGATTGTTAGTATTTGGAGTTATTTACGTCTAAAAACAACAAAATTTGCATAAATTTTATATTTCTACCATAAATTTTATTTACGCATAAGAATCAAGAAACATGAAAAAAAATCTATGATTAGATGAGTAGTTACAATGCGATCTTGAAACATCTTGGCGGCCTCGGAAACAGAAAGTCCGGCTTGCTGGACGACGTTGTCGGTGTAAGTACGGACGGCGGCTCTGAACATGGCGCCGCCGGGAACTTCGGCAGCTTTGTGCATCGCCGATCTTATCCATGACATCAGCAGTTCAGCGCAACCTAGCTAGCTTCTACACCTCGATAGATCAAAATGTGTAGGAGCAAGAAATGAAAAATCTGGTGAGATTAACCGGAGAATAGTGGCGGAGTACAGTGCCGGAAATATTTGTTCGATTGAGATTAGAAAACGGGAATTTGGTTGAACGTTTTCTCCGTTGTACGGCTGGTTTGCCCCTCATCTCGCTTTGATATTTGCCGCGCTACACGATGATTGCAACTAGTTATTGCTCTTAGACTCCTCAATATTATTATCTTGTCACATTTAGTCCTCTGCGTTAAGGGATTTGATATTTTGAAAATATATAACAAAATGCGTTAATAACACATTGTATAAGTTAATAATGCATAAATTGTTGTGTATGTATAGTTATTATAGTGTACGAATCATCACACTATTTTTAATATATCTTTAATCTTTAATCTTTAATAAAAGAAAGTAGATTATAATATCATCATTATATTTTTTATTTTATCATATATGTTAGCACTTTTTAACATCGTAAATATTTAAAATTTACGTTAACTATTATTGGGGTTTATACACTAGATGTTTAGCTAGTAAATTATAAACAAATTACACGTTAATCCTTTAGGTATATTTATTTTTTTACATTAAGCCTTTTTTTTGTTCATAGTAGATACTTTAAAATAAATTTTGTTACATCGGTAGTTCATTATTTAACACTACATTAAATGTTTCTGTGATACATGGTTGGTTTAAATAAGTATTAAATAATTATAAACATGAAAGAAATGAGAGTTTAAAAATCCAAACAAACAGTGAAAGCATCGACACGAGGGGGAGAGCAGACGTGATGACAAAAACGTGATTTTATGACACAAAGAGACGTAATTGTATTTCGTGTAAAAGTCATCGATCATTATTTATTACAATTAAAAACAATATCATCAAGTATTTATTGGATATAAATTACAAAGAATTTAAATTGATTATAAAATATTTTAAAATGGTAAAACTAAGAATTTGGTTAAATATGATACTTTGAAATGTTATTGATGGTAAATATAATATTTATAAATTATGATGAACAAATACGATATTTTAAGATTTAAAAATGACATATGTAATCTATATTAATTTTGATATAGATTAAAGAATTTTGACTCGCAAAAATCAAAATCAAATTGAATTTTTAATTTAAATTAACAGTTTAGATTTTATTTTTAATAAAACTAACGGATATGATTGTGTGATAGAGATGATCCAGGTTAATCTTTTATTTATATTTAAAGATTAAATATTAGAGATGTCATTTTTTAGTCTTATTTCAAAATTCTATATTATTGTATCAGTTGTATCCTATGTATCATTGAAGATCCAACAACACACATTGGATCTTTTTTTCTCTTAACTTGATACCAGGTCATAACTGTATTATAAACTGTATCACATACTATATCATTTCACACATCACACATTCATACCTTACATTAAAAAGAGAGTTCAATATACTCACAAGATATTAGTAGATAGTCACAATAGTGATTCTTAAAGCCAAACAATTAAGCAATCAAAACCTTTCCTATTCAATAAATACAATTATAAAATTAATTACCATAATATGTGTTGAAAGTCTGTGCTATAAGGCCGTGTAGCAATCTATACGAGCTGTTTAATGCTATCCCTACACGACCATAGATCGTAACGCAGCTGGTGTTATACGAGGGCTATACACGGGTCGTATTAACCGATACATGTCGTGTTGTTCTACACGGGCTTGCTAAATGAGCTCCCCATGAACCTACACTAGCCGTGTAGCCTCTGAACACAGACATTGTGCTCACCCTAAGGCCTTCCGTAAGGCTTCCCAAATACCCAAACCAACCCAAATGCCACATCAGCTTTTTTTACTTTTTCCTTCCCAACCCAAATCAACCAAAAACTCTAGTATAGCCTTTCCCAAATCAACCCAAACAACCCAAATATTTTTCTCTCTCCTCATTTTCACTAAAAAACCAAAAAAAAAAGAAAAAAAAAATCTGCAACATCGGGTTGGCGAACCCGAATTGAAATTTTTTTAAGAGTACCCAAAACCTCCGTAGGGGTGTTCCCGAAACTACCTATTGAACCCAAAGCAACCCAAGAGACTTCGGGACATGCTTTACGGATGACCTAAGAAAAGAAATTCATTTGAATTTGTCGAAAAGACGTTTAATTAATGCTTTTTGGCAGAATTGTAATCAACTAAACGTGATTTAATTAATGCTTTTTGGAAGAAGCCTGATGTTCTGCAATTTCAACTAGTTTGCTTATGAATGGGCCGAGTAGTCACCCAAATTCTATAGAAAAAAACAAACTCTGATCTGAGAGAGAGAGTGAGAATTTTTGAAAATTCAAAAAAAACCCTTTTCCAGCGGCTTTTACCACCGTCCTCTGCCGCACCTTCTCGATCTGAGAGGAGATGAGAGAAACAGGAGCTGAAAGGTCGCAAGGAGAATGGCAAACGATATCTCGCCGGAAGAAGAAAACAAACTCCGATCGTCTTCAAGATATCAGTACGACGTATTTCGTCACGAATTTTCCGGAGGGAACTGATGGAAGAACTTTATGGAGGGCAGTAGAGGGTTACGGCACGTTGGTGGATGCTTTTATGGCTAGCAAGAAAACAACAAATGGGTCTCCCTTTGGATTTGTCAGATTTACCAGAGTAAGTGATGCTAATATCTTGGAGAAGAGGTTGAATAAAGCTAGCATTAAAGAAAAACGTTTAAAAGTCAACATTGCAAAGTTTGACCGGAGGGGTAACAAGATGAGAAGAAACAATTTGTCAAAAGAACAGAAGGGTCATGCAAAGAAATGGTCAAAACACCAACACCAAAAAATCATATGATGAAGTACTTGGTTACGTGAAGGAGAATAGCAGGTATGAAGCATCTCAAATCCAACAAGTAATGACCATCAACTTACCATATAATGCTGAAGCAGATAAGTACAAAGGGTCATGCAAAGAAATTCTAATGGGGGAAGCAAAAAATCTGCAGATTTTGGACAATTTAGTGAATCTTTTTAAAGCTGAAGGAATAGAAGATTGTTCTATCCAATATACTGGGGGCTTAAATATCATCATCATTTTTGATTCTACGTATAAAGCTGAGAACTTCTTGAAAGATCACAATCAGAAATGGAAAAAATGGTTTTCTTGGTTGAATCAATACCAAAAAATCCCAAGAAATCCATTGAAGGTGATATGGGTGAGTCTTAATGGATTACCACCTCACTTATGGTCCGAAGACAATATTCACCAAATTTTGGGGAAATACGGTAGAATTCTAGTCCCGGCAACTTGTGAGTGGGATACTCCTGATATTTCTTGCTACTAGGCATGCATCTTAGTCAACTATAAAAAGAAAATAGATGAAAGAATTAAAGTAATTTGGAGAAACAAGACTTATTGGTTATGGATTAGTGAAGTCTTTGAATCTTGGACCCCTGATTTTGCTTTTGAGCATGATTGTGAAGAAGAAGATTCTGAATTGGGGTTAGGTAGTTGAAGAGACGGTGAATAATGAGAGTGGGTGCTCCAAGACGGATGGTCCCGAGGTGAACAGCAATCGATGTAACAAGTCAGCTCCAAAAGAAATGGTGCAAAATGATAATTCTTGTATTCAAACAGAAAAGAGGAATGACAACCTGGGCCCAAAGGACTTTATAGATTCAATAAATGAATTGGGCTCTGAGAATGATGACACGGGGGGCAATCCAATTATAATGAGGACAGGCCCAAGTTTGACCTAAATATTCCCATTGGACCGATCTCATTTTCATCAAACACTGATAGATACTCTCCACTTCAATATAAAAAAGAATGAATTTCAGCAGCTCTAATAGACTACATACGAGGGGATCGACTGCAAGTTTTTTAGATAAATGCAGATTGGAAAGAAACAAAATTCTACGCTGTAGAAGATCAACATCGGGTATGACCGTCAGAGCCACACCATTTTCTACGTCTAGTCTTGATTCCTCGTCAGAAGTTCAATCAAAAGATGTAAGGGTAGAAAATGAAGTCAGGGATACGATGGAGTTGGGCAAACACTTAGGATTCCAAATGGAGGGTTTCGAGGAAGCTGTTCGGGATCAGATTGTGGGCAACAAGGAGCATGATAAAGTTCCCCAATGAATTACTTATCATTGAATATCAGAGGAGCAGGGGGGAAGCAAAAATCAGATTGGGTTAGAAGAATTCAAAGAAATTACAACATCAAGTTTATCTCCATTCAAGAGACTCAATACTCCAATCCAGGTAACATTAAAATTAGAAATTTTTGGAATAATTTTCCTCTGGATTATGACTCAGTGGCTGCCCAAGGGAGGTCAGGTGGATTATTGAACTTATGGGATTCTTCTGTATTCTCAAAAACTCATGATTTTAAAGGCCCTGATTATTTAATAACTGCTGGTCAAATGAAAAGAGAGACCTCTACGGTTTATATAGCCAATATCTATGCTCCAAGAATGCAAGAGACTCGGATTAGGCTTTGGATGGAGTTAACCTCTATTATTTTATCTCATTCAGGGGTATGGGTAGTCATGGGGGATTTTAATGGAATAGAGATGAAAGAATTGGTTCCTCTTATTCTGTAGCAAATGCGGCGAGATTCAATGATTTCCTCAATAAAACAGGTTTAATTGAAATGAACCTTGGGGGTAGAAGATTTACTTGGATTAGTGAGGATGGGGTTTCCATGAGTAAATTGGACAGATTCTTTGTCACGACGGAATTCCTATCTAAATGGCCGACGGCATCAGCAATGGTGTTAAATAGAGAGCACTCTGATCACTGCCCTGTTACTTTATCATGCACAGCTAAGGACTTTGGCCCAATTCCATTTCGTTTCTATAACTCATGGTTATTTCACAAGGATCTTTATAATATTGTGAAATTTACTTGGAATTCCAATGTGCACAGGGTAATGCTGATTTTGTCTTTGTTTCGAAACTAAAAGCGGTCAAAGTAGCTATAAAAGCTTGGAAATCGGAGGCGATTGATAAGGAGAGGAGGAACTTAGAGGACCTAAAAGAGAAAGTGAATGAACTGGAAATTGTGGCTGAGCAAAGACAACTTTCGGTGCAAGAATTGGATGATAGAAAGAATCTTAGAAAAAACATAAAAGAGCTTGAATTGGCATGTACATTGAATCTTAAGCAAAAAGCAAGGATAAAGTGGATGATAGATGGTGATGAAAACACTTCCTATTTCCATGGCATAGTAAACTCCAACAGAAATAGGTACAGTATCAATGGCTTATCAATTGATGGTAATTGGGTAACGGATCCAAATCAGATTAAAATTGAGGTGTTCAATTTTTATGCCAAGAAGTTTACTGAAACATTGCCGAATCGACCTAAATTAATCAGTTCAATGTTTAAAAAGCTCACAATGGAGGAAAGCAGCAAACTGGAATTGCCATTTTCGTTAGAAGAGATAAGGCTTGCGGTGTGGTCTTGTGGTGATGACAAATCACCAGATGGTTCACTTTCAAGTTTCTAAAACAACACTGGGATGTAGTTAAGAGAGATGTTGAAAAAATGATACATTTCTTTGGAGAGAACAAAATGATATCATCGGGATGTAATTCATCTTTCATATCGCTCTTCCCCAAAGTAAACAACCCACTTTTGCTTTGAGATTATCGCCCGATTAGTCTTATAGGCTGTTCCTATAAGATCATTGCAAAATTGCTTGCTTTAAGACTTAAACGGGTGGTTAACAAGGTGGTGAGTAATGAGCAGTCAGCATATATTGAAGGGAGACAAATCCTTGATGGTCCTATATGTTAAATGAAGTGTGTGCTTGGGCAAAAAGATTGAAGAAACAGACTTTGCTTTTCAAAGTTGATTTTGAAAAAGCATTCGATTGTATCGGTTGGAGTTTTTTAGATTCGATAATGGAACAGATGCAATTTGGTGAAAAGTGGAGATCATGGATTGATACATGTCTAAAATCAGCAAGGGCCTCAGTTTTGGTAAACGGTTCACCAACAAAAGAATTTCCCTTATCACGTGGAGTTCGTCAAGGGGATCCCCTCTCTCCTTTCTTATTCATCATTGCAATGGAAGGGTTACATGTTTCCATGTTGGAGGCTGCCAATAAAGGTTATTTCCAGGGTATTTCTCTACCAAATAACGGTCCTTTGATATCTCATCTTATGTTTGCAGATGATGTTATTTTTTTGGGTAATTAGTCAATATCAAATATGGTGAACCTTACTAGAATATTGAGATGTTTTCATTTAGCTTCGGGACTAAAAGTGAATTTTTCAAAAAGTAAAGTGTTTGGGTTGGGAGTACATGATGATGAATTACAAATTTTTTTCATCATTTCTTAAATGTGAAAGTGCCAAATTACCCTTTACATATCTCGGAATTACTCTGGGTGCTAATATGGGGCTTGTTAGAAATTGGAAACCGGTCATCGAGAAGGTAAGTGCCAAATTATCTATCTGGAAAGCA
Organism: Drosophyllum lusitanicum; assembly: GCA_032274825.1. Taxonomy (NCBI): domain Eukaryota; kingdom Viridiplantae; phylum Streptophyta; class Magnoliopsida; order Caryophyllales; family Drosophyllaceae; genus Drosophyllum; species Drosophyllum lusitanicum. The sequence continues at coordinate 25,655 of JAUEJL010080134.1, forward strand.
AAAAACCTTTCATTGGGTGGAAGGGCAACTCTTTGCAAATCGGTTTTAGGGAGTATCCCTCTTTATTTTCTTTCTTTGTATAAAGCTCCAACAAAAGTAATTGATAGTATTGAAGCATTAAGAAGGAGATTCATCTGGGGAATAAATGATCAAGGGAAAAATAAAATCAATTGGGTTAGTTGGCAAAGGACTATTGCACCAAAAACTTTAGGGGGTTTGGGCATTGGCTCACTTAAAGCTGCAAATATAGCGCTTCTCATAAAATGGTGGTGGAGGATTATGAATAACAACTCTGCATTTTGGGCAAAAGTTATTCAAGCCTTACATTGTATAACGGGCTGAGATGTCTCATCTATTGTTAGCTCCAAAAAACCTGGTGTGTGGGTTAATATTGTCAAATGCGGTACTATGCTTCAAAAGTTTAATTTGAATCTTGAAGAATTCTTCACTCGATCCGTAGGCATGGGTGACAACATATTTTTGGAAGGATCGATGGAATGGTATCTCTCCTCTTTCTATTCTTTATCCAGATTTATATGAATTAGAAAGCAACAAATTTTGCTCCTTAGCATGTCGATTTCGACAACTTCCAAATGGTGAACATGTATGGAATTGGGAATGGTCCAACTTTGGAGTTTCGGAGAATTTTTCAAGAAGATTAGAAGAGTTGGAAAATTTATTGAGTAATACAACATACCGGAAAAAGAAGATTCTTGGCGTTGGGAAGGTGACTCAAGCGGTAATTTCTCGGTAAAATCTTTAAGGATTATTGTAGATAATGTTATTAATTCTCCATTTGCAGGTCTTTGTTATTGGAACAAATGGCTTCCCCCCCCCCCACCCGCTGTAAATTGTTTTGTTTGTAGATTGTTGCTTAAACGTATTCCCACTCGTGAGAATTTGCGTCTTAGAAATATTAACATACCCTCTGATTTATGTCCTTTATGTTCTTCTAATGTGGAAAATGTGGAGCATTTGTTTGTCTCATGTTTTGCAGCAAATGAAGTATGGGAGTGGTTTCATAAATGGTGCGCATTAAGAATGGAGCAATATAACTCTTTAGAACAACTTCTGTTTGCTATTTTGGATCAAGGTAAAACAAGAAAACAAAAATGGTTCTTGGAGGCAGCTTGTGGATGTGTGCTTTGGTTTTTGTGGAAGACAAGGAATAATGTTGTTTTCAATGGTGAAAGATTCTCGGGGCCGCTGGTGATGGATTAAGTTCAAGCCTCTTTATTTGCTTGATTGAAATATAGATCTAATTGTAATTCCATTATTTGAAAAATGTGATGTTGCAATGCGTTGTTTCTTTTTAAAAAAAATAAGCTTTTGTAATCTTTATTTCTAGTATCTTGCTAGTATGATTAATATAATTTCGGATTGCTAGTCAAGTGTGATAATCATACCGAAGCTCTTGTCTAGTTACCCTTTCTTGCCGTTCAGAAAAAAAAAATTACTTCCCCTTGATCGGATGGAATGGATCGAGTGAACCTTGGCCCTTCCAATTCCTATCCCAAATGATTGATTTGAGTCATTTGACCATGCATTCATTCTTCCTAGCTACACGTATATATGTGATGGAAGTAAAAAACATTAAATAAAATAATGTTATTGCTACAAATTAATTTAATTAATCAAAAAGTCTTAGGCCACATCGAATAAAGAAAATCCTTATGCTATAATTAATCTAGCGTCTTCATGGCATCGTAGTATGCGCGCGCGCGCATACACACACACACATATATATATATATATATATATAGGGGAGGGTTCATGCGAGAAGTGGTTTTTTTGAGAGAAGTGCGGGAAG
>JAUEJL010080135.1:0-15378 GCA_032274825.1 Drosophyllum lusitanicum
TGTGCTTATGTGGATACTATTATAGTATGTTTGTTGCCAAACTTGTATTTTCAAAAGATGATGACTTGGTTTTGAAAAGATTAACGTTTTGGTTGCACTCACTAGCTATGTTTATAGCTAACCTAGTGTTCAAAATGTTTTGTATCCGCAGGATGTTTAGAGGCCTATGTGAGGCTGGTAGATGCCTTGGGATTTGCTGTGGCTTATTTAAGCTTCTGGTAATCTTGGATTTCCTACTCTTTTGTTAATGGTCGTGAGGTTAACTATGGTAACACCAAAAGTCGTGGGTTGTATTCAATGATAAAGTTTATCGTTAAAATGATACCGTATTTTGTTGAAATACTATAAAGAAATTATAATGCTTCCGCGATTAGTTAAAGAATTTTATTAAACTGTGCTTTAAAATAAGATTTGGAAAAGTTTAAATTTGGACCAAAAATCAGGGTGTTACAGTTTTCAATTCAATTGAAAACCCAACTTTTCAACTCAATTAAAAACCATAATTTTCAACTCAATCCAACTCGTGAAGGTTTTCAATCTAATCATTTGTCAAAAGTTTTCAATTGGGGAATCCCTTGTGAGGACTCAACCCATAGTTTTCAATTCAACTAAAACTATACAAAGTTTTCAATTCAACTTTAACATCCAAGAACATCATTAATCTATACCTATTTCATAAACTAAAACAAACTTGTTTTAGTCACCATAGAATCACAAGATTCCAATCACATTAGCTTCTAATAAGATTATAATTAAACTTTTGACCGTTAATTGGATTTGAAGCTCCTCATTTAGATTACATGTTTTATGATCTACAAATTTCAGATTTGAGATGAAGAAGAAACAAAGAAATCTCAAGAACACCCTAGCGACCCTTCACCAACTCAAACCCCATCAAGGCTTGCTCAAATTTCGTGATTTTAAATTTGTTTGATCCCCAACATAGAAACACCAATCCCCTAGTAATTAATCTAGTGTGTATGCATATTTGATTACTCAAAACTTCAATATTGTTCTCGTTCATACATACACACACGGCAGTCCATAACAAGCCTTCAGATGACTCAATCCTACTCAAATTCATCCTAAATTCAGGTTCAATATGTTTTCCTATCATTTAAATATCAAATGCCTAGTTATTATTGAGATTTACCCAAGATTTGCTGAGCTACGGACCCTAGTCTCACCTCCCCCACCACTTTGAAATCTTGATTTCACAACAGGAATTTAGAATAATTATAATCGCATGGATGATAGATGATTTACCTGAAGCTTCCTTATGATAATCGGTCAAAAGAGAAAACGGGTTGCGGTCATGGTGAGCCCTCCACGATGGAGCTCCAGTGGTCCTCACGAGTACAAATAAGGAAATCCTCTTGGCGGCTACAGCAAACACACACACTCATTGACGATTCTTGTCTGATTGAAGCAAAAACCACGGTTTTGGTGTTGTTTCTCCCCTGTTGTTCTTCGGCTTCTCCGACGGTAGCCTCCACCCCTCATTACAATGTTGCTCTCTTTCATCATCATGATGCTACCAAAATCATTATGAATCTGCAATAGGTGAAACACCATTTGCATTTATCTTCGCACCCAGCATGGTCGTCATCTTTCCTACTCTAAGCTTATAAACTCTATCCACCAAATAGTATTCATATATTGCATCTACAATGGTTAAATGATACACACGACAGTTCTCATATAAACTCCATCTTACTATTGGTAGTTTTCCTTGATCAATATTCTCTTGGACTTTTTTAGGAGTGAACATATTACACGGATTGCTTAAAGTAAGTCTGATTGAACTTGACGACCCTTTCAACACTTTGTCTCCATATTTTTTCATACCAACCTCAAACATCTCTTCCAAATCACATCTTGATGCATACTTGAGTAGTCTAATGAACTTTGAGAAATTTTCTTGGCTTCCATCCTTTGTGACTATCTTGTAATGCTCAGATCTGCCAACTTGCATTGTACTCCAATCTATGATCTCTGGAAGTTTCATACCCAAAGGTTGAACATTTATTAGGTTCACTGGCACAATGATCGAAGATTCTATTTTCTTCCTTTGCTCATCCAGTTCCTTTTCAATTTGCTCACTTTGCATAATTTTATTAACCTCTGGCACTTCAACTCTTTCTTCAACCTTCTCTTCAGGATCAACGATTCTGGCTTTTACAACTTTTTTCACCTTTACTTCCTCAATTTTCCTTTTCAAACAACTTTCAGCCTCATCTACTTCCTCTTATTCTTCAAACGGTTTCTTTAGTTTAGCTTGATCATGAGAAGCTTTCAACCTTTTTTTCAAATTCATCTCTTTTTTCTACATCCTCTTGCATCATTTCTTTTTCTTTATTGTATAACTCAGTTAAGTTCTTCCGAGTCATTCTACCCAGCAAGTGAACCTTATGACCACAATATTTCAAGAAGATAGTCATATTTCCCCTTTCATCCCTTACATATTGAGCCATGGTTGGCTTTTTCCTTTTCTCAGCAACAACCTTTTTCATCATCTCCGCTGCCTTTCTGGCTTTCACTATCGCCTCAGCCTTTTTTTGGTCTTCCCTTTTAAGCCTTTTTGCAAGTTCAGCATCACTTTCAATTTGGGCTTTTGTTCCAGGCTAGATAGGCTTTGGAGTTTCAACTACCTTTCCCTTACCCTTATCCTTGGCAACACTTAGACTCACAAGCACCACCCTATGTCCAACTACTCCTTTTGGACCTTGATCTGTTTCTCTTTTTTTCTCTTTCTCCACCTCTCTGATAATCACACCATTCATAGCAGGAATGGTGGATTGTTTTTTTTACTTAGAGGTGTAACAGACAATCTCACCCGAGACAAAGTTTTCATTGCTTCTTTATCTTTATCTGTTAAACTAGTTTCTACTGTTGGTTGTTTGGTTTGTACTGCTGGAGTCGTTTCTATTGCTGGTGTTGTTGTTTCTGCTGTTTGCATAATAACTTCAACATTTGTTGTCTCCCCCTTAAATTCAAATCCAGCCTCCACATACTTTGGGCTCTCCCCCTTTTTTGTAGAATCATGATGAGATTCGGTGGGAGAGATCACCCTTTGAACTTCACCAACCTTTGAAATTCTTCTCAATTGAAACCTCTTTCTTTTCTTTTCTTTCACCAACTTAAGGACCATCCTTTTCAGCTATTCAATCTGGTGCTATTGCTCCATAACCACTTTCCTCAAAGAATAAATCTGTTTCTGTTTCTCTTTCCCCATCTTCTGCTGGTTTGAAATTTGTACCGTCAATTCATCACAGGTAAAGCTATCATCAATTCCTTTAGATGTTGTTGGCATCCTTGGAATATCTTTGAAAAGTTTAAGAGTAGCCATCTGCCTAGCAGAAGTACTAGCTTTCCCCATGGTTTCTTGGCACCTGGGACCTTCAAATGATTTCTCACTTAAACTTTCCATGCAAAGGATCTTAGTGCTATTCATAATGCCTTGTTCCATACCTTATATATAAATAGTAGTGTGAGCCTTACCATCCACATGCTCATCCTCCTTAGAGAGCACCTTCTTGGAGTTAGGAGACACTCCAATGGGTTCCATTTTGATATTCTCATGTAGAGAATGCTCTACAAGAGGGCTTATAGGCTCATGGGGTGGAGACTCAAGAAAGAAAGGAGCTTTCTTGGTTTGTTTCTTTTTAGTATATATATTTCGTATGGGGGGAGTTGGCTTTTCAAGAATGCACGGAGAGATTAGATTTGGTGATGTAGGTGTGGGTTGGGGGTCAGTTGGTGTGATCATCAATGTGGGCCTTGACCCTAATCATTCACCTTGTATAGTAGGGCTCACCACCATCATTGTAGTTTGAAAATCCTTTTGCCACTCTCCTCATATTTACAAAAACCTTTTTAGTATGAGAGAGAGGGAGGTACACACCACCAGACTGTGGTAAATCCGTCAATTCTTGGGTAATAACTACTTGAATAAATCGTGGATACATAGCAAACTTGTTATTCCTTGATTCCAAGTTCAGAGCATCCCATTGAAAATCATATTTGAAAATTTGAACCTCTAGGATGTGGCCAGACACACTAATGCAGTTGCTATAGTACTACTGAACTCATTTCATCCAGTTCTCTTTTGGGATAAGCATTGTTGAAGCACATGCATTAAAAATTTCCATTGTGGGGAAAACAATCCTTTGTAAAAAGTGAATTTATTTAAAGAACCTTCATACCCCATACTATGAAGTTTAGCAAACAGAGTTTCATTAGGCACAAAAAGTATTTCATTTAGTTGAAGATGCACATGGATTGTCTCCTTAGAAATCACAATTTCTCTTCCTTCAATTATGGCTTTGATTTGTTTCTCCTCATTAACTTCCTCCACTGTTGCACTGTTCTAAAACTAAGTGATTTGATTAACAAAGATTTTAGGGTTGAAAGTCAGTGCGTATTTATTGTGAGAAGCACTCAAGAAATCAATAATTTCATAAAAAATCTTTTGCTCCTTCTACTTTGTTCAACATTTGTGAGCATATTGTGCTAATAGATGAACTATAACTCTTCCATTGTTGAAGTGTTTAGAAATAAACGGGGATGCGAAATGGGTGAAACAAGATTTGATTTCATAGAACAAGTAGCAAGCTAGGGTTTGTGAGATGAGTGAAATCTTTCAGAGAGAATGAGGGAAAATAACGGCTATTCGAATGGAAGGAAATGAAGTGAGATAGTCATATTTATACTATGAAACTAGGTCCCACAACACAAAAATAACTAGCAGCACTAAAAATGGAAAGGCAGTACTAAGTTTGGAAAGCAGTGCTAAGTACTAAAAGCAGTACTAAGTACTAAAAGCAGTACTAGCAGAGTTAAACAGTATCAATAAGGCTAGCAGTACTAAAATGCCTGACAGCATAAAATAATACTAACTATTAATATTGATAACTAAGATAGTTCTACTAACAGCACAAAGTGTATGAACAACATAAACAAAGAAAGCAGTATAAAATAAAGCTCGCAAAACTAACCTTTTCCTGAAACACTTAAACACACAGATTAGTAACAAATGGATGACTACTTTGAAAATAGATTATTCAGAGTTTATCATGACCACATTAGACACAAAAAATGTAAACCTACCCACGTCAAAAGCTTTTGTGAATAAGTCTGCAAGTTGATTATTAGTGTGAACCTTCAAAACTTGTATAAGCTTCTTTTCATTGCACTCTCTAATAAAGTGATACCTAATCTCTATGTGCTTTGTTTTGGAGTGCTTGACTGGATTGTTAACAATGCTAATAGCACTATTATTATTAATGTAAATAGGAGTACGCATGAAAATCATACCATAGTCAAGCATTTGATTTTTAATCCACAACACTTGAGAACAACAACTTGATGCTACTACATACTCTACTTTTGCTGTATTGAGGTGGAAACTGTGGTTTGTTTCTTGCATTGCCAAGAGACTAACCTTGCACCCAGAAATTGACAACCTCCACAAGTGGATTTTCTAAGTTTGCGCTTCCATAATCACTGTTAGTATATGCTATTAAATCAAAAGAAGAATCATTAGGATACGAAAGACTTAATTTAGGTTGCCCCTTCAAGTATCTAAAGATCCTCATAACAGCATCCATATGGGACATACTGGGGTAACTTGAAATCTTGCACACATACACACACACCAAACATAATGTGAGGTCTTGATGCTGTGAGATACATGAGGGAGCCAATCATAGATCTATAAAGATGAACGTCTACATCCTCCCCTTCAAAATCTGCATTCAATTGTTTATGTGTTTCCATTGGAGTACTTGCAATTGTCACATCCTTGTATCCAAACTTGTTGAGAATATTAGCAACATACTTTGATTGTGAGATAAAAATCCTATCCTGCTTCTTCTTTACTTGTAACTGCGAGAAAAATGTGAGTTCACCCATTGAACTCATCTTGAATTTCTGGTGCATTAATTCTTCGAATTATTTACAAAGCTTATCCTGTGTTGACCCAAAGATAATGTCATCCATATATATCTTCACAAGAAAAATATCTATTTTGACTTTTCTTATGAACAGGGTCTTGTCAATTGTTCCTCTCTTAAATTCTTGATCCAACAAATAGGTAGACAATGTGTCATACCAAGCTCTAGGTGCTTGATGAATACCATATAATGATTAGTCTAACCTATATACCTTCTTTGGAAACTTTGGATCCTTAAACCCTAGTGGTTGATACACATAGACTTCTTCCTCAATTTTACCATATAAGAATGCACTTTTTACATCCATCTGCTAAACTTTGAATTTTTTGAATGGCATCGGCTAAAAAGATTCTGATTGCCTCCATTCTTGCAATAGGAGCAAAGACTTCATCATAGTCAATGCCTTCCTCCTGAGTATACCCTTGTGCAAACAACCTTGCTTTGTTTTTCGCCACAATCCCTCTTTCATCTTTCTTGTTCCTGAAAAACCACTTAATTCCTATTGCTGTTTATCCTTTTGGGAGATCTACCAATCTCCATGCCTCTTGTAGCTTGAATTGCAATACCTCATCTTGCGTTGCCTATATAAACCTTGTATCCTTCAATGCTTGAATGGCCTTCTTAGGCTCAATCTGGACAAAAAGCAAGTCCGTAACCCCAGTTTGTAGATCTTGATCATTCTTCTTGTTTGCATGGGAGAACTAGGATCACTAATCACCAATGTAGTGGGGTGATTCTTGGAAGCTCTTGTAAGATGATGAGTTCCTCATGGATATTGAAATTGAAATTTGTTATTGCATTCTGGTTGATCTGCAAAGTCATCCTCCAACTTTGGCATAACATCATCATTCTGATCTTGCTGTATAGGTTGTGCATCATTACATTTGTCACTCTCACTGTTACTATCATCTTTACTACCACTCTCATGGTTAACTCCATCATCTGCCTTTTCCTCATTCATAGAAGGTTGAGTAAACTCAATTGAATCTACTATGGGAGTTAGAAATAGAACAAATTCTGGTGAACTCTTCTTCTCCTTGACAGAATCAGCCCGCATACCTGTTCCTGTAGGCAACTCAACATTGAAACTCAAAGTTTTTATTAGAGAATCAATATCAAATAACCAACCTCGACCAATACCAGTTGCATTAGGTGTATTTTCATTAAAGGTAATATTGACACGTTCCTCAATGATTCTAGTTGAACTGTTGAATACCCTATATGCCTTACTCTGAGTAGAGTACCCCTACAAAGAATCCATCATCTGCCTTGATATCAAACTTCCCTAAGTAAGATTTTGTATTAAGGATTGAACAAGGATACCCAAATGGTTTAAAGAAGCTTATGAGTGGCTTTCTCTTCTGAAAGAGTTTATAAGGGGTATTGCCTTGGGATTTGACAATTTGGATTCTATTTTGTACATAGCAAGTCATGTTTACAACAGCTGCCCATAATGTTAAAGGGATCTTAGAATCTACCAACATAGTCCTAGCAGCCTCAATCAGTGTCCTCTTCCTTCTGTCAGCTACTCCATTCTGTTGTGGAGTCCTAGGAGCACTAAACTGCCTCTCAATCCCTTTCTCTTCACAAAACTTGTTTAGCTCATAGTTTTGAATTTTGTACCATTATTAGACATGATTAATTTCACTTTTAGATTAGCCTGGTTTTCTATCTTAGTTATGAATGATTTTAGACGCTCACTAGTCTCATCCTTTGTCCTAAGAAAATACACCCAAGTAAACCTAGTGAAATCATCAACTATGACTAAGCAATAACTCTTCTTCCCAATACTCATAACATTTGTTAGACCAAAAAGATTCATATGCAACAATTGAAGTGGTGATGAGATGAAATTAATTTCTTTTGAAGTGTGAGAAGTCTTATGCTATTTACCTTTAAAACAAGAAACATAATGGTCATCAACAAAAAATTCTTTTTGTGGTAACCCTCTAACTAGATTGTTTTTAGCAAGAAAGTTCATGGTTTTAAAATTCATGTGACACATCCTTCTGTGCAATAGACATGACTAATCAGAAGAAGCGTTTAAAATAACACGGTTTAAAGATGATGATGAGACATCTTCCAAAGCTAAACAATAAAAATTTTCCTTTCTTGGAGTTCGCAGTAGTATTTAATTTTCATCAATTACTTTGCATCCATGAGCAAGGATGATACATTCTGACTCTGTGAACAAAATACTATGCTTTTTGTCACATACCTGTGATACACTTAACAGGTTGTACTTAAGATGTTTAACATAAAGACATCAGTGAATGTCATCTTACCTTTTGTCACAGTTCCCTTACCTATGATCTTTCCTCCTTTGCTATCACTTCCAAAGGCCATATATCCACCATCAAATTTCTTGAAATCTTGAAGGCAGGACATATTTCGTGTCATGTGCCTTGGGGAACCACTATTTACATGCCATATGTTTTTCCTCCTAACCTGTGGGTTACCCTGTACATAAAGTAAACGAGATTAATTTGGAGAGAGAACCCAAGCCAAAATGGTCTTGGGTTTCCCATGAACATCAACATAAACAAACTCTTTTTGGTGTTGTGCGTTGAATTCAACTACATCATGGCTAGAATACTCGGTGATAATGATAGGTGTGGATGATGAAGCAGTTGAAATAGGCTTAGCAATACTATCTTTGATTACAGCACCATCTGTGCTAGCAGTACTAACTTGGGTAGCAGTATTAACCGTGCTAGCAGTACTAACTTGGGTAGTAGTACTATCTGTTTCAACATTCTTTAGAAATTCCCTCTGCTTTTTTTTGAAAATTCTCAACCTTTTTAGGGGGTGGTTTTGATACCCATTTATGCACTAAACGTTTTGCTTTCAAAGGGGTTTTAACCATAGAATTTTCAAATTTGTTTTGGTTTTGAGGCCTGACAGCATTCACAAAAAAAATAGAGCTTTAGCAGCTACATATGTCGCTGCTAATACCCTGAAATGTCGCTGCAATTGTGTCGCTACAATTGTGTTAGATCTTAATTTGTAGGTCTTGTGTACTTTTGTAAAGCAAACTAGACTAGATAACTTGTATTGGGCTTGGCCCACTTGATGTAATAGACTAGTCTAGTTTGGTAAGTCTTTGGGCCCATTAGTTTAAGGCCCATTAGGATTTTGTCTATATATACCTTGCAATCTATGATTGCAAGGTAACTCTTGTAAACGCTTGAAACTTTACTCACTGAATATAGTTGAATACTTTCTCTGTAAGAAGTCGTGGGTGATTGCTTGTGTCATACTCTCTGAAACTCAACCACTCCTCAAGCATCATTGCAAGTGTTCATACTTGTCTTCTTCAAGATCTTCATCTTTCAACAAGTATTATTCATACAACTCATCTGTAATCACGTTCTAAGGACTTTCAAAGCAAAACTTTAATAAACAATTGGGCACCAAATCGTAGGTACTTCAATAACTGGAATCACGCTAATAACAACACTGTTCAGAACAAAAAATGTTTAACAAATCAGAGAACTAAGCAAGCTCTAATCTCACGGTCAAAGCAACAATCAATTCAACACACTAAAACAAAAGTCAAACTTGCCATTCCAACAACATAAAAATCAAAGAATAGGGAGTCGGGAGAACACAAGAAACAAATTGAATACATTGACGATGATGTATCTCTCCCAAAAGGCTTTAATCATATGGTAATCGTACAAACAATCATTACATCAACCTCCGACACATCCAAAGATCTTGTGACATCGTCACCAACCGAACCACAAACCATGACACAAGCATGGGTTCCCAAAATAAAAGCAACAACATCCTTATCTGAAAAATCAATAGAACTTGTTGCATGTGCTAACACTTAAGGACCCACTTCAAACTGGGTACCTCAACACCTTTTGTCCTCTATGTGCAGGTATCTAGCCGGTGGTACTTGGACTCCCGCCGTTCAAAACATATGATGGGAGAAAATGGTCTTCTCACGAACTTTGTCCCGCACTATTCAGGAAATGTTCGTTTTGGGAACGACCATGTTGCACCAATAATGGGAACCGGGGATATAGTAAAAGAAAACATAAAAATTAGCAAAGTGTCGTACGTGGAGGGACAGGGTCACAACCTGTTTAGCATTGGGCAGTTTTGTGATAAGGGACTTGAAGTCAACTTCAAAGCCAAAACTTGCTCAGTCAGAACAGAGAAAGGTGACGTGATACTGATTGGCTCCAGGAGATCCAACTTGTACACTATTGATCTAGCTGACCTGGAAGGGAAATAGTCAGTCTTCTGTCCAAAGCCTCATCGGAGCTCACCTAGATATGGCATCGATAACTATCTCATCTTAACTTTAAAAACATCAACAAGTTGGTATCAGGGGATTTAGTTCGTGGGATGCCCAAACTGAAGTTTGAAAAGGAACATCTGTACGAGCATTGTGAGAAGGGTAAAATGAAACGAGCTTCACACAAGATAAAACAAGTGTCAAGCACAAAAGCCCCTCTACAGTTGCTCCACATGGATCTGTGTGGGCCGATGCGAGTGCAGTCTAGAAATGGGAAGAGGTATATCCTCATGATAGTAGATGACTACTTGAGATATACCTGGGTCAAGTTCTTGAGAACAAAAGATGAAACTTCATCAACAATCATCTCTTTCCTCAAGCAGCTGCAGAATCAGTCACAAGCAAAAGTTAGAACAATCAGAACTGACAATCGCACTGATTTCGAAAATAAAGTTTTGGATTCATTTCTTGACTCCGTAGGGATCACACATCAGCTCTCAGCAGCATACACCCCTGAACAGAACGGGGTAGTCGAACGATGAAATTGAACACTGGTTGAAGCTGCGAGAACCATGTTATCCCACTCTGATCTACCACCTTCCTACTAGGCCGAAGCAGTCAACACAGCATGCTACACGCAAAACCGATCTATTCTAACAAAACTCCTTATGAACTTGCAAATGGAAGAGTTCCTAATATCAAACATTTACTTGTGTTTGGTAATAGGTTCTTTGTTCTTAACGAAAGAGCTAACCTTGGAAAATTCGATTCAAAAGCCGATGAAGGAATTTTCCTTGGTTACTCACAAGAGTCTAAGGCATTTTGCATGTTGAATAAAAGAACTAACGCTGTAGTTGAAAGTATAAATGTGACTTTTGATGATACTTTAATTACAACATCTTTATCACAAGAGTCAACGGCAATCGTTTCTGGACATATTAGTTAGGACCGGCACTTAATCGACAAGAAACAAATATATCTAATGTGAAAGAGTCTTCTGATTTGAAGTATATATTTGATTTCTTAGATAATGATTCTGGATCTAATTGTGTACCTAATGGCAGGTCTACTGATGTTGTTCAGGAATTACTTGAACTCTCACAGCAAACAGCAACAACATCTACTTCAAGACCTGTCGATTCTGCTGTTGATCTGTTCCTTATTCTGGGTGACAGGGACACTGCATCAAACTCCCCTGTCAATACTGAAGAAGATGCTGACACTGAGATCCATGGAGATACTACCCCTCAGTATAATCCAGAATCATCAACACCAGATGAGGAAACATCCACTCAAAACCGATTGCATAAATTCTTTCCTCGCATAGATGAAGCTCCCACAAATGACAACCCAACTATGCATGCTACCAAATGGACAACCGCACACCCTGAGACTCAGATAATTGGCAACAAAGATGCTAGCATTCAAACATGATCTGGTTAATGAAGGGTACTCCAAAGGAAATATAGACACCACTTTGTTCACAAAGAAGATCGGAGATGACTACATTCTGGTCCAAATCTATGTAGATGATATTATCTTTGGTTCTACAAACCCACAGTACAGTCTTGAGTTTTCAAAACTAATGGCGAGCAATTTCGAAATGAGGATGATAGGGGAAATGAATTTCTTCCTTGGATTGCAAGTTAAACAAATATCAAATGGCATTTTCATATATCATTCAAAGTATATTAATGATTTACTAAGAAAATATGAAATGTCCGACTGCTCGTCCAAATCCACCCCAATGTCTTCTAAAACCAAGTTATCTACTGATCTTGATGGAAAGGCACTTGACTTGAAAACTTATCGGGGCATGATTGGCCCTTTACTGTACCTAACGGCTAGTAGACCAGATATAATGTTCTCTACATGTCTATATGCCTGCTTTCAAGCAAATCCTAAAGAATCACATCTCCTTGCTGTTAAACACATCTTGAAATACCATAAAGGAACCCTGACCTTGGTCTGTGGTATCCCCGTGACTCGTCATTTGAATTGCTTGCGTACTCAGATTCAGATTATGCCGGTTGCATGTTAGACAGAAAAAGCACATCAGGTAGTGCACACCTCTTGGGAGATCGTTTAGTCTACTGGAGTTCCAAGAAACAGAACTGTGTGTCCACGTCCACTGAAGAAGCTGAATTTATGGCTGCTTCCAGTTGCTGCTCACAGAGTTTGTGTATGAGAACTCAACTGAGAGACTTTGGTCTGACATATTCTAAGATTCCTTTCCTATGTGACTCTAAAAGTGCAATTGCAATCTCCTGCAATCTGGTACATCACTCAAAAATCAAGCACATTGACATCAGGTATCACTTCTTAAAGGACAATGTGGATAAAGGTCTCATTGAATTACAATACGTTCATACTGATAATCAGTTAGCTGACTTATTCACCAAACCGTTAGATAAATCACAGTTTAACTATTTGGTGGCTAAGATTGGAATGGTGAATTTGAAACTACAATTCATTGTCCCACTGTTCTAAATCATTCTGCTCTATCTTTAATTCATCAAAGAGTACTACGCATGGTTTTGTTTAGTGTGCAGGAATAAATGTTGCTCCTGTCTAGGGGGAGCGTTGTGGTTCACTGGTCTACATGAATGCATTGATATGCATTCTTGTAGGGGGAGAAAATCAGAAAATCAACTGTACTCAGAAAAATATCGCAGCTGCAAGTCCAAATTATCTATTTGATCACTTGTCAAGGGGGAGTTCATTTTATAATAATAAAATAAGTCAAAATACAAAACAAAACAATAATAGATAAAATCTAGAAAAATAAAGATCAAATTAGTCAAGTCTCATGTTAGGTTGGACCCGGCCCATAAAACAGGATTGGGCCGACCCAAATGACCGAAGGTCATATCACTCTATAAAAGAGTGTATGCGACCTTCGGCTCCCCTACGCATTCAAAACAAACTAACAGAAACACTATTCATCTTCTCCATCTTTACTCCTCTTCTTCGAGAAAGTATCTTCCTCTGTGTGTGTGATTTTTCGACGATAATCGTGTTTTTCTTCATCAAATCACAAAGGTAAACAAAAATGACATTGTAAAACAAAAACAATCGTGGATTTGGGCCTTTTCTTCACTGCTCTTACCCTGTTTCTTTACCGAATGTGCATATTCAAAATTTTGAACTCAAAACACATTAAATGGTGGTTTTTGAAAGCCAATCCTGGTCGAAATGATGTTTTGAGCTTGTGCGAAGAACTTGATGCACAAATTGGACTCGAATATTGATTGATATCATGATTTTAAAAGAGGGTTTTGTAACGGTTAGCGTGTCATTAGAACAATGCTTAAATCGAGTCGTTCCTTGTTAAATGTAGTTTGTTTGGTCTATTACATGGAACACAAGTGTTTTTGGTTGAATTACGAGTCGATTGGTACCAAATTTGAGTCGATAAACACATGTTTTGAACAAAAATTGATTCTCTGTTTGAAAATGTATGAGTGTTCTAAACTGTCAGATTCTTGAAGTATGAATCATCCGACTTTCAGATGGGTTGGTCTATCCGACTCTCGGATGAGTTAATTTATGCAACTTTCGGATGAACAAGGTCTATCTGACACTCACTTTAACACTTGATCCGACTCTCAGATGTAAATTGCTTAAATGTTTTAAGTGTTGTTAGATCTGACTATCCGACTTTCACTTGAACAAGATTCCATCCGACTTTCTATGAATTGGAAATTCTCTAAAAATGTTAAGTGTTGATTGATATGACTTTCGAATGAATGAACAAGTCCATGTGACTTTTGGATTGAACAACTCTATGCGATTTAAGTCCATCCGACTTTCACTTACACTTAACTTGATCCGACTTTCGCTTAAAATTTGCTAAGTACTCACTGATCCGACTTTTAGTTTCAAACTTATCCGATCTTCAGTTGACTATACCTATCCAAGTTTCAGTTGATTGTATGATCCGACTTTCCACACTTAAGAGAATTCTGAAATTTTCAAAGAATCACACTTCAAGCCAAAAGTCAAAGTTCACAAATAAGTCAAAGTCAAAGTTCATATTTACATGTGAAATTAAATAACTCATAATCAAACACATTCACATATGAAAGGAATCATTCAACTATTTGCCATAACTGCCTGACTAATGTGGTTTTTATTTACTTGTTTCAGATTGCTGCTAACTAACCAGCACAACCTCTTCCTGAGGAGAGACTAGTCCCTACTGACGAACGTCTTGAAACCAGTGGCAACAATCTATACTTTGACCTTGAAACCGACACTAAAATTCCCCTCGTCATAGAAATCATCCGAGCTCACCCTTTACGCCAAGCCATAACTGAAAACCCAAACACTTCACCAATGTGCCAGAAATATACCTTCAACAATTATGGTATACCTTTAGGGAAGGAGTAACACGGTTGGGACACCAGTGCATTCGCGAAAAAATCGAAAATGTCCGTTTGACCCTCTCAGACGCCAGACTCCGAAAACATGCTGAATCTACCCGGAGCCAACCACTACCCTGGCAAAACAAAATTTGACGAAGCTCTGGGGCTTGATGATTTGCTGGAGCTCATTCATGGGCTAGGATATGATGGAGAACTCACACAAATTCACTAGTTCAAACAAACTAATTTGGTTCCTCTCTGGAAAACCCTAACAACCATCATCTTCAGAACGCTCACCAGTATCTACAGGGGTACAGATGGAGGCTCCTATTACTCTCTACTGCTACTGGTAGGTGTTGCATACCACATGGACCTGGATTATGCCACAATCATCTTCGAGGAAATCGTCCGCATGGTCAACGAAAAGGCCATAACTAGACGTAAAGCATTCATACCGTTTCAACGGTTTCTAACAATCATGCTGGCCAACGATCTGGACACCTACCGCACCATTCCCCGCAGGCTAGAAAACCCGCAAGTTCCCGTGCAACGCATCTCCCGATTCTTAAGAATCAGGGACTTTCCTGTTAGTCCTAGATTGAGTACACAACAACGAATGTTTGTAGAAGAGGGGGGTTGAATACAAACTTTAGCTTTTAAAACTTTAAAGACACGCCATTATAATTTTATATAATTCTTATTGATATTGAATCAAGAATGACATGTAATAGAAGCGGAAATTCTAAGTACAATAAAAGGTGGCAATTAATTTGTCTAACACATAGACAAGCTAACTCTAAAACAA